>JAAAKG020157940.1:0-29899 GCA_010014905.2 Druon quercuslanigerum | reverse complement strand
GCGCGAATCGAACACTTGTAACTTCCAGCGTTTCGTTTAGCGAGGGAATTTTGAGCAGGCAAATACTTCTCGCAACAAAAATTCGGAAAAAGGTATAATGAAGTTTTTTGGAAAGGTTCAGATCAAAATATTTAATAGTTTAGGAGTAGTTATGATTTTAGTGAACGTCCGTGCTGGAGTTTTCGTGAGATATTCAAGTTTATTAGGCTTAAAATTTAATTTAATGTGCACTGTCCAGAGCATAGTTAAGGACTAACTGATCTGTTTTTTTTTAAATAGATTTAGACGAAGTGTAAGAAAATTGGTGCATAGATTTGTTTTCAAAATGCATGTTCTGTAAACATTAGGTGTACATTAAAGTATCCTACATTTAAATCTAAAGAAACCGGAAAAATACGTTCATAATTGAATAAAATTCATGAATATTTTGTTAACTTATTTTGGTTTAACTTTTATTCACTAAAAAATTGCATAAGATCATATTATAAGCAAAAACTCTTTAGCGAGAGAATATGGCACAGCGGAGTGCATAGTAAGCTCGAAAACACCAGCGCTCACGTTCACTAAAATCATATCTACTCCTAAACTATTAAATATTTTGATCTGAAACTTTCTAAAAAATTTCATTATACCTTTCTCCGAATTTTCGTCGCGAGAAGTATTTGCCTGCTCAAAATTCCCTCGCTAAACGAAACGCTAGAAGTTACAAGTGTTCGATTTGCGCCGATCTAGAGAAAAAGATTAATAATAATTTTTGAACACAACGGTTTTGAATTGCTATCATATTGTCAATCGAAGGACATCATAAAGCACATTCCCTGGAATTTTCATTTAAAAAATTCAAAAACTGAAGCACTGATCACGAGTTGATGTGAAAAACGGATTAAAATCAAGTTTTTCAAAAAAGTTACTTTTTTGGTTTTATTTCGAAAACTAAAAAAGTTACAACTTTTTGTCTAGAGAAAAAAGATGCACAGTCAAATTTCACGTCCAGATATGTCCTTCAAATGTTTTTGATCCAAATTTTGTTTTGAAGCCTTCAGGGGATTATGATTTCGCACGAGAAAATTCTATACACCCTTATACGATCCGGCCACTCAAATATAGTGTCTGCTTCTGATTTTAAAAACACATCTACCAAAAATACCCTAAATAAAAAAAGGTAAAACGAAGCAAAAAAAAAATGTAGAACAAGCTTTTATAACCCAGATAGTGCCCGAAGCTTACCCCTAATTTGACTGTCAAGGGTGAGTTTATTACTCTCATCTCCTACATTCGAGCGATTGGCCAAGAGATTCCAATCTAACAAATAACCTAGAGACCAGATAACGCTTTCCGCTTACTTCACACCAAGTAAAATCCGATCCCCACCCGCCAACCCCTTGCCCCCCCCCCCCTCCGCGGGATATATTTTATTTCAGAGGGTTAGCGATATCTTTGCAGGTCCTGGTTCCAACTCCACCCCCTTTTGAAAGGGAAGGATGGATTTCGTGTCCTGCAAAGGAGGGAAAGTACTTTCTGCAATTCCAACCATAGAGCATGATTCACCGAAAGTAGAAGTAGGTTTCAGCTAAGGGGCAACGGCTAAGGGGCTGAAAAGTATGTAGTGGGGGCTTTGTAGGAGAAATGAAAGGGGCTCGATTGCGTGCCTCAGACACAAAGAAACTTACGACTCCATTTGACAATCATTCTGATAGGTCAAGAGTCCCTTTCTCTTCCAATTAGTCGATATTTATACCCAGGGCTTAACTAGTGCGGAATTCTTTTTGAATTTCTAGTATTTCTTCACAGAGGAAGTTTTGTAATGGTAGTATTTTCAAAAAAATTTTAATTGATTTAATCGAACGTTCCTCAATTAAAAAATGTCTACTACAATTTTCTAAACAATTGTCTGGGTGTGTGTGTGTGTTAGGGAGGGGGGAAGTGTGAGTGTGTGTTGCTAAATTGTTGAAACTGTTAGTACTTATTTTTACCACTAACCTCTCGAAAGTGGCCGTAGTATTGTTAGAAATATTTATTGCATTTGTTTAGCAATTATTAATATTTTTAAAATCGGCTTTAGTTATTGTCATTTATACTATATTAAAAATCGATTTTTTTAGTAAAATTTTTGCATTCTCATCATTCAAAGTTGACGAGAGAATAGAAAAGATGTCCTCATTCCAGTGAAATAGATTTAACTATAATATTGATACATTTAAACGAAGCGTAAGCAAGCTATACCCATGTAGAAATTCTGATCGGGGTTTAGTAGGGCCCTGGATAGATTTCCCTATTTCTAATCGGGCGCTTCGGGTAAAATGGACGAGAGTGCTTTTTAATCGCCCGACGATTAGTAGGGCCCCGTCTAGACCTTTTCTATTACCTGATAAATATTTAATTAATTTAAATATTTAATTTATTTATATCATAGTCCAAGTTGACAGCTGCTTCCTCTATGAAGAAGCAAATACATTTGCTAAGGGAGAGCAAGGTGCTCTTGTAATTCTCAGCTATTTTACTAAGTACTTGAATTTTTAAAATAAAAAAGATAAATTTTTAATCAAAAATAAAGTAGTTACATTTTTATTTAAAAGAATTAAATTTCAATAGAAAAAGTAATTTTTCTTTAAACCATTTGAACTTTTAACCCTCGATTATGAATGTCTAAAAAGAAAGTTCATTTTTCAACATTTAATATTTTTTAGTCGTCATTATATAATAATCATAAGTAATTAAATGATATTTTTAATTTTTTAAATTTATTTTATTTATTTTTTTGCCTTGATAAGGGTACTGTGTGAGTGCCAAAACGTGGGCAATATAATTTTATTTTTTATTTTCAATGTTCTTTTTTGTGATTTGATAATGTTAAAAATAAAAAGGACGAAAGAAGAAAAAAGAGAAGGAAGGGGGTTTCGTTGGTTGCCTTCTCATTTTTCTTTCCTCTTTTTTATTTTTGTCTGAAGTTTTTGTTTTTAAGAAATATTTTTTTCAGATTAGAATTTAAGCATTTTTTGTTTGTTTTGGTCCAAATTTGGACGTTAAATAGCATTTTTAAATTTGGATTTTAATCTGATTTAAATTTCTTAAATTTAAAAATGTAAGATTTGATATTGTAACAAAAAAGGTTTTAATTTAAAATAAAAAAGTTGGATTTAACCATGAACAATGATTTCCCGACGAAACGCTTGAACTATCAAATGAAACAGATTACATTTCCAATCCAACAGTTGTATTTTGAACTAAAAAGTTGATATTCTATCACATTCTAGAAAAAATTTTGCTTTTCAAAAAAAAAATGTATTTTTAACCGTAACAGATTAATCTTGAACTAGCAATTTGCATTTTTAACCAAAAAAGGTTAAATTTCTACAAAAAAAGTTGAATTTTTAGTAAAAAATATGTATTTTTAACAAAAATTATTGCATTTTTAACAAAGTACTTTAATTTTGAACCAAATATTAATATTTTTAACTAAAGAAGATGAATTTTTAAACAAAAATTTATTAGTAGACTGTTTAAGCGAACAGAATAAAATTTCAACCAAAACCCCCTATTTTCTCTACGCCTACCCTCTCCTACTTCTGCATCATCTCCTTTCTCTGTTTCTTAATTCCTTCCTTACTCTCCTCTTATTTCGTCCTATTCCTCTACTTCCCCTCCCCCTCCTCCTCTAATCACTCTGTTCTACTCGTCCTCTTATCGCCAACGTGTCTTATCCTCCAAAACCTTCTTCATGGCTCTATCCTTACTTCATCTAACTTACTCATTCTCTCCTCCTCTAATCCCGCTCTCCTCACGTTTCCTCTCCTAATCTCGCTGCTCCTTTTACCCTCCTTGTCCCCCCTTTCCGCCACTCTCCCCCTGCTACTTTCCTTCTCTTCACTTTCTCTAATTCACCTCCGTGGTCAACATCTCTTTACTTATCATCTCTTCCCTTGCTTCCCTTACCTTACTTCTCCTCTCCTACTGCCAGTCTCTTTCTTCCCCTACCTTACTGCTCCACCCCTACTGCCACTTTCTTGCTTCTCCTACCTTAGTCCTCCACCCCTACTGCCATTCTCTTGCCTCCCCTACTCCGCATTCCTCCCAACCCTATATCTTCTCCCCTTCCTGCTTTCCCTTGCCATCTTAACTTTACTCCTACCACGCCCCCTCTCCTGTCCACCAATATTTGTCCTCCCATCCACACTAACTCTACGTTCCCTCCTCTATTTCTCCTTCTGTCCCTCACACCTCCTCCCCAGTAATACTTTCCTTCTTCTCACATTCCTCTCCGCCTTTCCTCTATTGTCTTTCACTTTCTATAGTAGCAAAAAAAGTGCGACGGACGGACACCCGACCGAAATTATAAGTATTTCTGCTCGGGGCTACAGAATACTAAAAATGAGAGATTAAGATTAATCGACTTAATCGCAGTTAAAAAAGCAGTATCAAGTCATCCCTAGAAATCTCGGAATCCTTCCAAATCTTCAATAATTTTTTTTCAATCTTCAAAAGATCCTGGAGAGATCTTATGAAATCCATGGACTCATAGTGAGAGATCTGGAATCTTAAATTGATAATTTCGGTTTTTAACGATGTTTTGATCGTGTAATTCAAATCCTGTAAACTTCCTCCTATTTCGGCGTTCATGAAACGTACAAGTTCCAGAATTTCAAGGCTGGAGGGGTTTCCACCACTACCGGGAGTTGGCGGATTATTATACTAAATTCAAACCAAGGAGGGCTCTCCGCTCTTTGGACCTCTTTTATTAATTCGTCAACCACTGACGCGGGCGTGACCATACATCCCGTACAGTGACCATGGTGGGAGGTGATGGAACTGCGCAATTTGAAATAAGCGCTCATAGAGAACTTGAAATAGGTAAACTTTGAAAAGGGCGATCTTCGAAATAGGAGGAAGTTTACTGTAATTCCAAAATTGGAAACCACTCGCTTTCAACAGCCAAACCAGGTTTTTATTAATTACGTTTTTTTAAATTAATAAGAAAGACCTGTCACCGCAAAAAATCAATACATAATTAACGCACGCTCTCTACCAGTCATTTTTTCTTATTCTAAAGTGGCCAACCTTCAACCGAAAATATTTATTTTTTATAAGCAGAGACAAAGTTCACGGTCAAGGGTCAGCCATCGCCTTTCTTCCCTTGTCCTATTGCTGTTCCTCTGAAAACCCCGATTTCTCTCAAAGGGAATATGAAAAGACTAGAAGAAAGGAGAAAGAGTCAATAAGACGAAGAAATAATAGAGACCGTAAAGCAGTCTGAACTCCCGAGGAAGTAAGAGTGACAATCGAAGACACCCAAGCTAACAATCAAGAGTCTAGTGCAAGCCGAGTACTTTATACAGATCATAGTCTCCTTGTCTCCTTCTTTACTTTACGAGTCCGTTTCCGGGAGAGAAAAGAAACCGCGTCTCTCGCGACCCTCTGCGAAATTTGTCGCGAGATTTTCAACCCCCCCCCAGCCACCCTCACCACTATATATAACGGAAACCCTTTTCTAAAGAAACACAAAACAAGCCCCCCGTCTCTCCACTCGGTGTCTTCCTCGAAGCGATCCTCTCACGATGCAATTGTAAAGATACATCCGTCAACAGTTCAGGGAGATGATGATCAAATAATATGAGAGGAAAGGGAGAAAAGGAAAAACGGAAAATAGGGAGGTGGGGAAATACACGCGGAATGAGGGTGCGATCATTATTTTCCGGTGCGTGTGTAGCGAGGGCAGATATGAGACAATAGTTGGCAAGTTGGTTAAAATATGCAGCCTCCGGGTTCGTGTCGAGTTCTCAACTGCGTTTTGGCTCTTGGAAGTGAGAGTCGCGATTTACTACTGAGAAAAGCACACGTGCAACGGAAAAGGTTAACAGAGACATAAACAAAAGAGAGTAAGAGAAAATAGATGTGAGTGAGATGGAAAACAAGATAAAGGGATAGGGTTGAATACCCCTGGCAAGAGCATCTAAGTTTGTAGGAGTCCTTCCATAGAACAATTATAATTAAATAAAAAGTGTTTATCAATTACTTCGAATAAAGACGAGGTCAATGGTGATGACATTCCCTTAAAACTACTCCCATTTGGAATACACAATTCGTCGCATTCTTTATAATTTCCTCTACATCTTGAAGTCGATTTCCATTTATAGGGTACCTCATTTTGGAAAAAAGCCAGAAAGCACAGGGAACCAGGTCAGGACTTTATGAAGGCTGTCGAAGTTGTGTAAGGCTGTGTTTCACCAGAAATATTGCTGACTAAGCTTTGATGAATGGGCAGATGCTTTCTCGTGGTAAAGCTCCAAGTCACAATTAATCCAGGCTCATCACCAAATCTTGGCTCAAAATTTCCGAAAGAATATTTTTTGAAATTCCGAGGTCTTCATCTGTCTCTTTTACTTTTAAAAGACGGTTTTCATTTATTAACATTTGCATTTGGTACACATTTTGAGGTGTTCCGTGTACTCCGTCATCCTGAAATACGACGCGTACGTGATTAGAAGTATGCATCTGAAGTTCCGAACGTTTAAATGAACGAAATATTTTTTCCTAGTATTATTTTGCTTATAAATAATGTTCCAACTGTAATTTAAAATATGCATCAAAATTCTGTTTTAATAATGAATTATTTAAAATATAAATAAACAACCATTTTGGCACTTTTTTTAGTTTACAAAGTCATCAGTAACAAATTTCGTTCATTTGAACGTTCGGAACTTCAAGCACATGTTAGACGTTTACGAAACTGCATAAACTTGTCGACTTAAGATTTACAGGTCCATGTTACTTAGTGGGAAACCTTATAGAGCCCCCCCCCCCACTAAATGGTGAATATCTGCTTTTGGAAATATCAAAACTAGGTGCAAAGTTATTGTATAAAGTCGGATACTTTTTGGGCAGTCCTAGTAATTTTTGGATTACAAAAAAAATATCTGCGTCAGCCTGGATTTGAACCCGGTTCGCCACTATACATGAGAGGTTAACTCTTCACGCATGTATAGTGTCTTTACTGGTTTAAATCTGAACTAAGGAACATTTTTCTTGTTCTTTGAATTTTAATTGCTTAAAATATAAAAACACGGACCTTAAAATCCTTTTAAATGATAATAACATCTTCTAAGAATTATTTAAATTACATTACAGTTGTTCCAAAGTTTTGCAAAAGTTTAGTATCTTCTAAAATGTTCTGAAATGCTCTAGACTCTTTTTTAGAATATGTCAGAATGTTTTTCATACTCTAGAATGTTCTAGAAAATATAGAATGTTGTAGACTCTTATAGAATATTATGAAATATTTTAATTTTCAAAATTATTCTAAATTCGTTTAAAGCACAAGAATGTTTCAGAATATTTTAGCGGCATTTTCTTGAACATTCTTTTAGTTCCAAAATTTTCCGCGTATTGTAGAATGTTCTAAGGGTGAACTTAGCTCAGGTATTTAAAAAAACCAGTCAGGGCATACTAGAAAAAACTTTAAATAAATATTTTGTTAAAAATTTTAATTTTTAGGTTGAATTTAACTGTTTCGATTTAAACTTAAAATAATTTTTGGTTGAAATATATTCTATTAAATTATTCGTTGAAAATTAATTTTTTGTTGAAAATTTAACTACTAAGTTCAAGGTTAAAACTTTTTGTTAAAAAAAAATTTTTTTTTAATGCCTCTCTTTGGTTGAAACTTCAACTATTTATATAAAAAATCGTATTTTACATTGAAAATTTAACTACTTGAGTAAAAGTAGAACTACTTTCCTAAAAAATATTTTTAAAATTAAATTAACCTTCTTTGTCTAAAATTCGTTTTTTTTAAATCATTCATTTAAGGCAAAATGTAACTTTTCCATTTTTGGTTCAAAAATCATCTTTTTAATTGAAAATTTTTTCTATTTTAGTAGAAGTTCAATCTTTTTTATTTGAAATATCAACTCATTATATTTTTTGTTGCGAAATTATTCTTGAGGTTAAAAATTTAACTAGAGTAGACTCTATGACACTTCTCGCTACGACACTTCTCGTTTTTTGATTTCTTCTTCCTTCGCTTGCCCTCCCTCCTTGCCTCCACACACACACACACACACACACACACACACACACACACACACACACACACACACACACACACACACAGTCGCTCGCGCGCCGAACGCTGCTTGACTATGGAGAGAGGGTTATCTGACACTTCCTGTTCGCTTCCCCTACAGCGCCGAAAACGCAAAGTGTCGTAGAGTGTACTGTATTTGGTTAAAAATATACCTATTTCTTTGTAAATCCAACTCTTTAAATAAAAATTCAATTAGTTTGTTTAAAATTTGCTTTTTTCGGTTAAAATATAAACTATTAAATTTTTGTTGTGGATTATTCTTTTTGTCTTTTCTGTTGTTTTTTTTTCATAAAAAATATCTCGGAAAGCACTCATATCAAAGCACAATTTAGTAACTTTTCAAAATTCTTGAAGACTTCGTTTGAAAATTATAAATAAAAAAATAGGCAAAATGTGTTGCCGCGCGACTGTTCAAAGCTAGAAATTTAAAATAAAAAAATCGCTTTTTAATGTCAATACCATTTTTGAAATTTTTGAAATTGTAGGAAATTGTGGAATTTCTTTAAAAAAACTTATGGTTTCATATCGGAAAAATGTAAAAAAATGTTTTGAAATTTAGAAGAAGTTTAACCAAACATTTTTTGTTCAGTTTAGAATGTTCTGAAAATGTTTTAAGGATTGCAAATGTACAAATTTTGGAAAAATTTTAATATTTCGAACCTGAAATTACGTCACCTTGAATCAAAGAATCATGTTATCATTCTACTTTTTAAAAATTTGTGATTTAAAAATTTTTCGATATTTTTTTAGTGACTTTAGAATGGTTAAAACTTCATTACATTTTTAATTTTTTATTATTGTTCACTAACAAAATCTGCATGTCTGCAAAATTCGCCCTAATTTTCGAATTGATACGGAAATATTATTAGATTCAGAAATTTTTGTTTTACTTTTTCCAGGTGTAAATCCACAAAGATTTTCCTTGACTCAAAGATCCTTCTTTGTGAAATTCTATATATTCTATATATTTTTAAAAGTATTCTTAAATTTTCTGTAAGTTTTGTGGGACTTTCTAGAATATTACTGAATTTCCTGCAATCGAATATCTTATAATCTTCCTAAAGAAAATCAAATGTAAAATATTCTGTACTTTTCTACTGTGGTGTAGACTTTTTAAAGATTTAAACAAAAATCTTATCCACTTGATGTTCTTCCAAATTCAGAAATATTCTATAAAATGAAAAACTTTCCAAACTAAGATTCACTAAAATCAAATGACAAAGCCCTTTAAATTTCCCAGCATCCAAATTCAAAGACTTGAAATATTTCCTCTCTTAAGCTAGAATCGTGTTTTATTACTGCGAAATGTACTCCCCTATCCGAGAGGGTAAACATAGACGTAAACAAAATGGAACAAAAAAAAATAAAAACAAAAAACAGCATGCGAAGAAAAACCAAATGAAAGCAGAGGAGCAAAATACGTGGCGATGACAATTGAAGCATCTGTTTAGCAAATTGCAAAAAATAATCACGTTTACCCGATCCGGTGGAAGTACCCGGCTTGGAAAGTGTTGTCATTAGGCAGGTTGCAGCTCAACGCACAGGGGCAAACGACGAGACTTGATAGGGGTAGAAGGGGATGTGGGTGGTATGGGAGAAATGGCTCAGCATGAAAAATACACACTCGCCATGTCGCGAAAACAAGCTATCCCGCATTCATTACTATACGTGATTCTTGGTAAGGGTGTCTCTAAAAACCCCAATGTTCTTTGTTTCGATCAGGCACCCCTACAATTTTTTCATTTAGTAAGAAAATAAATTCTTTTTTGTGGTATTCACAAAAAGTTTGAAATAAGATTAAAAATACTACGCCTAATCGTAAAAGATTTATTCAAAGTAGGCGTCATTCGCCTCCAAACAAGAATTTCTTAGCATATTAAGAGGTTATTTCCATCCTCTCTCTTCCTCTCTTCCTCTCCTCCTTTTACCTTATCCCAGATTTTCTACTTCTTCATTATCTACTCCCATTTTTAGCTTCGTCTTCTCTTCCTACTTCTACTATTATCCACTCCTTCCTTACTGTATTTCCCAATCTCTTCTTACCTCCAGCACCTACTCCCTACTCCAGTGTCCCTACTCTCCAATTTTGTCTACTTCACTTCTCCCTTCTTTACTCCCTTTCGCAGCACCTATACCCTCATATCCGTTCCTCTCCATACTTCCACCCTCCCCTCTGCTTCTTCTTTCTTACTTCCCATTCCTTCTGCACTTCCTCTCCTATTTTTTAAACACCATCAGTAACCTTCCAGAATATTCTGGAAATTTAGCACGGACACGAACCATTTAAGCTGTGGAATGGTCTTGATGTCGGTAACGTTTCGGTGAAGGGAATGTAAAAAAGATTGTTTCTTTTTAGGTCACCCTATTCTTGGTATTGGTGCACAAGCGTATCCACCCAACCGTTTACTTTTAACACTGATGCACAGCAGAAAGGTTTCTTTATCATGTAGTCTAGCCTTATCCGACACGATGAATGTGTAGTCATCAGCGGCTTTCCCGCGACTTTCAATTTTTCTTCTTTTCCGTTTTTTTATTCATCTTTTTTGTTGGTTTGTTTCTTTCGTTCAGACGCATTGTCCTAGATTGTCGTGAAAACGTTTTGCAACACGTGGGATATTAATTCTTTGGTTCGCTTTTCCTACACTTCTTCATGTACAGATCACCCTTCTTATCCTCCTCTTCAACCCCCTCGGCGACTCTGGAGAACTGTGAATTCCAGGTGTATTAATTTTTTTCTTTATTTATTCTCTGGGGAGTAGTTGAAGGAATGGGAATGAAAAATGATTTTCTTTCTTTTTGAGTATTTTCTAAAGGTGTGATGAGAAACAAATAGTTTGGATGAGTTCAGTTTTAAACATAGGGATCACAGTCCGGCCACGTTATTTGCTAATCTCCGTTTTAGGGTTTCGTCCCCAGAGGTAGAAACCCTAATAGTTTTCGTCGGATATCAGTTTGTCCGTCGTACTTTTTTATACGGTGGGGAAGTGAGGGAAAATAATAGGATGAAGTCAGGGACGTGTGAGAAAATAGGGGAGGGGAAAGAGTGAGAGTCCATGTGAGAGGAAGTAAAGAAAAATTAGAGAGGGGAAGTAAAGAATATGAGGGGAGGGAAGTTTGTGGAAAGTATGAGAAGTCAGGGTAAATAAGAGAAGGGGAACTAAGAGATCGAGGGGCAATGTTAGGATGGGAATTAGAGGATGGAAATTAGGGGTGGTGAATGTAAGTTAGGGGAAGTAGGGGAAATGATTGAAAATAGTAGGGGCAAGGTTGAAATGAGGGGTTGGGAATGTAGGGAGAGTAGAAAAAGGATGTTGTCGGAGGTGGAGATTTGAGCAATAACTTAATTAACGTATTAATAGGCTTTGAAGTCCGTGTTTTGTAGGCGCACGGCGCCTACTGTGACTAAATTTTTTCTCCTTAAGTTTCAATAATACTGCTTTTAAATATTTCCGAGGAGTGGACTACTCGTATTTTAAGTGTAAAATAGATTACAAGATTTCAAAGATTGGAAAAGAATGCACAAAGATTTCAAAAATATTTAAAATATTTCAAAAGGTTTCAAAGATTTAAAAAGATTTCACAAATATTAAAAACATTTCAAAAAGATCTCAAAGATTCCTAAAGGCATCTCAAAGATTCTAAAGATTTTAAAAAATATTGCAAATGATTTTAATATTTCACCTGAATTTGAAATATTTGAAAATATTCTTAGGATTTTAAAGATTTCACAAACATTACAATAATTTCAAAATATATGACAAAAATTTTAAGCATTTCAAGGATTTGAATGATCTCAACAAAATATTTTTATATGTCGAAAAAATTTTAAGATTTCATAAGTAATTTAAAATATGTCAGCAAGGTTTTAAATATTAACATAAACACAAAGATTTGAAAGATTTAAAAATTCCAGAAAGATTTTAAAGTTTTCTAAAGATGTCACAAAGATTATTAATATTTAACAAAGATTGTAGAGGATTTCAAAGAGTTTTAATGATTTAAAATTGTTTTACAAAAATTTCAGTGGCGTAAAGAATTTTTCTTATTCTCTGATGCTAATATAGTTTCTTTGAAAAACTCTGAAACGTAACACCTGGAAAAATAATGTGTGTATTTTTGAAAAACGATTCTTATTTCGATCTCTCTAGTAGCTTAAGGGAAAAGCACCCGACCGGCGGAGGGAAAGAGAAGATCTTTTTCAGAAAAAAATTAATTCAAAAAAATTAAAAAGGCTAAAAAGATTTCTAAACTTTCGAAAAAAGTTTTAAAACAATTTCACAAAAATTAGAAATATTTTAAACATAACTTAACAATTTTAAAGATTTTAAAAGATATCATAAAGATTTCAAAAATCTAAAAAGATTTTAAAGATTTGACAAAGACTTTACAGGGGTTCGAAGGGTTCCAAACATTTTAGAAAATGTCGTAGAAATTCGAAAGACTTCACAAGATATCATAAATATTTAAAAGATTTCAAAAATTTCGCAAAAAGTTAAAGAATTCAGTAACATATTTGAAAAAAAATTTATAAAGGTTTTAAAGATTTAAAAATTTTGATCAAGATTTTTAACATTTCACAAAGATAATTCAAATATTTCATAAACGTTTCTAGGTTTTGAAAAATTTCACAAAGATTTTCAATATTTCAAAAGATATCACAAAGATTTAAAATTATTTTATAATTTAAAAAGATTTTACAAATAATTCAAAGACTTTATACAGATTTCAACGGTTTCTCAAAAATATTAACATTTCACAAAAATATTTAAAAGATTTCAGAATGGTTTTGAAGATTTCAAAAAATTTCAAAAGTATTTCACGTGGAGTTAAAAAATTTCGCTAAGATTTCAAAAGACTCTACAGACATTTAAAAAATTTTAAAGATTTAAAAAATTTATTAAAGATTTCAAAGATTTAAAAGTATATAGAAATAACGATTGTAATTATTTCTAACATTTCACAGCAATTTCAAAGACTGTAGTTTGTGAAAACAAAACTTAGGAAATCGAAAACAAGATTAAAAAAAGGATAGTATGAGGACATCTGAGAATTTTTAACTAATGACAAAACATTATTAAAACAATGATAAAACGTTAATGAAATAAAACAGTTTTTCAAACAGTATTTTTTTTATTTCTTTCTAGTATACTTATAATAATTATTATCTCATCATGTTTTTTTAGACTGGTGTTTCGAAATTACATCTTCAATAGTGTCTCAGTCACTCATTTTTTAAAATTGTTTTTTTTTAAATATCAGATTTGTTTGATAATGGATACAAATTATTATCGGATCTATTAAACTCTGTAGAAAAGTTAAGACTAATCGCACCGATTGAGCGCGAATCCCTCTTATACTCCGCTCCGTGGCCTTGATATTTGCAGCGGACCAATCAGTGAACAGCCTTTCCTCCATCGCCCATTTGAGTCAGTGTCGCCTAAATTTCTTTTCGGACACTAAAAAATAAAATGCCCAATATAAATAGAAAATTTGGACAAGAAAAGTTTTAGTTTCCTTTTGGATAAAATTTTTCATCTTTTGATATTACATTCAGCTTTTCAATCTTCATAAATAATTTTTTTTTTTGCATGGGACACAAAAATATAGGATCCTTAAAACTCGACAGGAGACTGAAGAATAATCGTTCCGATCAAGCGCGAATTTCTTTTATACTCCTCTTCGTGGCCTTGATAGTTGCGGCGGACCAATCACTGCACAGCCTCCCCTCCATCGTCGATACAAGTCTCGCTCAAACATCTTTGGGAACTTGCTGAAAAATGGAGTGCCCAATAGAAGTTGAAACTTTCGTCAAGAAAAGTTAGTTTTTCGTTGGAAATAAATTTTTCATTTGTCTGAATTACATCCGGCTAGTCCATCTTCATGGGAAAGTTTGTTTTGTGTACTTGTCTCATGATACAATCCAGAAATGAGTCGACAGCAAAAATTCCCAGAGTCTCTTTCATGTGTGTTATACGAATGTAACCATAAGGTCGACCGGTTTAAATATTGAACCACATATATCCCCCATTTGAGTCTCGCGGCACGTGGTGCACGATACGTTTACGTTATCGTTTCCGGCTGGCGAGCAATAAAAGTCAAAAGACGTTTTTCGTTCCAGAAATTTTTGGGGCACACGAAAATAGTCCATCCATGTGGACGATATTCCCTGCTAATTGCACGGCTGGAATTTTAAAAAAGGGCTATGCGCCATATAGGGGTTTTATAGTAGACATCCTTAAGTTCTTTTTTAATTCTTTAGCTTCGATGATTTTTCAAGTAGCCTAGGGACCTAATTCATTGATTACCAGAGAGTCTTTTTCATTCCGGTACTTATTTGCTCAACCTCGCAAAATTAAGAGGGATATCCTGTGAGAAGGATCAGAGAACCGAAAGTTACTAAGTTTGGGTCTGCACGCCACTTACCTTGAAAAGCTGTTCAGAATCTTCTTTTTGTTAACTCTTCATATTTTCTCTGATCTATTTCTGTTTGACTTCACTTTTCATGACATCATAAAACAATTATTTAATTACTTGTTTTTCTCTATTTATCTATTATATTTATCTATCGAAGCGACCCACTTGATTAACCAAATCTTAGAAAATATTTTTACTTCTCTAAGATAATATCGAAATATTTTAATAAGATATTATTAATATTTTTTTTAAATCAGTATTATTTTTTTTACCCGAAAATAGGGGACATCTTTAAAAGTTATTTTTGTATTTTACCGTGAATTTGATATTTGAAAATCAATACCGAGGGTTTCTTGTCTTTTGAAATCTGATGTACAAGTCTTCGTGAAATTTACTCAAATCTTTGAAATTATTGTGAAGTATTTTTAAATCTTTGTGAAATCTTAAAAATCTATATAAAATATTGTCGCAGTTCTTAAAATCATCTAAAATCTTTAAAATATTCTGAAATACTTTAAAACCTTTCAAATATTTTTAAATATTTGTAAATTTCTTTGATACCTTTTTTCAATCCTTTGAAATATTGTCAAATCTTTCATAATCTTTTTGAAATCCTCGAAATTTGAATTTATTTGAAATATTTTGGAAGCTTTATAAAATCTTTCGAAACCTTCGTGTAAAGATTTAAAATATTCTGAACTTGAATTTCTTTCGAATCTTTGAAATCCTTTAAAATCTTTTGAAATATTTTTAAAGGGATTAAAATATTTAAAATATTTGAGAAATTGTTGTGAATTTTTTTTGGAATCATTAGAAATCTTTGAAATATTGTGAAATCTGTGAAATCTTCGCGAAATGGTTTTAAATCTTTCGAAATATTTGTTAAATCATTGAAACTTTGGTAAAATTTTTTAAATCTTTGTGAATATCATTGAAATCTTTTAAAATATATGTCAAGTCTTTAAAAGAATTTGTGATTTTTTTGGAATATTTCTAAAGTTTCTGAAATCTTTTGAAAGCAGTTGCAATCTTGTTGAAATATTTTGAAATCTTTTAGAATCTTTGAAATATCTGTGAATTTATCTCAAAAAATTGACATATTTTAAAATATTTTTAAAAGCATTGAAATCCTAACGAAATAATCAAAATATTTCTGAAATATCTGAAAAATCTTTAAAAGGCTTTCAAAAATTTTTGAAATTTTTGTGAAATCTCTCTGAATTTCTATCATATGCTTGACATCTTTCAAAATATTTTTAAAATCATTAAAACTTTTTTGAAATTTAAAAAATATTTTTTAGTGCTTGTGAAATTTTCGGAAATATTTTAAATACTTCTGAAATTTGTTGAAATGATTGAAATTTTTCGAAATAATTGTCCAATCTTTAAAAATGTCTGCAAATTTCTTTAAAATCTTAAAAATATTTTCAAATAATTGTAAAATCATTGAAATCTCAACAAAATCATCCAAATATTTCTGAAGCATTTGCAAAATATGCTGAAATGTTTTGAAATTTTTGTGGAATCTTTAAAATCGCCTGAAATATTTTTGAAACATTTTTTAAACCTTCAAAAAAGTTTGAGAACTTATATGAACTCTTCCTGATATCTTTGAAATCTTAAAAATATTTTCAAATCTATTTAAATTTTTGTGAAATCTTTCGAAATATTTTAGATTCTTTGAAATATTTTTAAAATGATAGTCAATATTTGTGAATTTTTTTTAAATGTTTCAAATCTCTTGAAATCTTAGAAATATTTGTAAAATATTTAAAAATATTTTGAAATCTTTATTAATTTTATTGAAATTTTTTAAATCTTTGAAATCCTTGCAAAGCCTTCAATATCTTCTAAAATGTTTGAAATTAATTGAAATCTTCTGAAATATTTGTTAACAGATTGAAATCTTTTGAAATATTTGTCAAATTTTGTCACAATTTTGTCAAAGATTTTAGATTTTAAAAGGTTTCAAAAATTAGAAAGATCTCACTAATATTTCAAGGATTTCAAACTATATAAAAAGGTTTTAATAAAGAAAATTTCAAAGATTTAACAAAGATTTTTAAGAATTCAAAGCTTTATTGAAGATTTCGGAAATTTTTAAGATTTCAAAAAGTTTAAATATATTTCACAAAGATTTTAGTAGATTTTAAAAGCTTTCACCAAGATTTCAAAAAGATTTAAAAGAATTAAAAATATTTCAAAGATCTCAACAATATTCTAAGGATTTTGAATGATTTAAAAAAGTTTAAAAAGATATTGGAACAATTTCAAAATATTTTAAAAGTTTCAAAAATATTTCAAGGATTTTAAAGATCTGATTTCACAAAGATTCAAAGATTTCAAAAAGGCATGCCCATCTAATTTCAAAATATTTCACAACAATTTCAGAGGTTTAACACACATTTCAAAAAGTTTCAAAGTATTTCACGAAGATTTTAGAAGATTTAAAATGATTTCAGAAAAATTCAAAAGACAAGAAAGGTCTCATCAATATTTCAAAGATTTCAAACGAGTTAAAAAGGTTTCAAAAGATATTGAAAAGATTTCGAAGATTTTAAAGATTTGAAAAAGTTGCAATATATTTCACAAAGATTTTAATAGATTTTGAAAGATTTCACCAAGATTTCAAAAAGATTTAAAAGAATCCAAAATATTTCAAAGATCTCAACAATATTCTAAGGATTATGAACGATTTCAAAAAGATTAAAATGATATTTGAAATTTTTTAAAAAATTTTAAAAGATTTTAAAAGTTCCACAAATATTTCAAGGATTTCAAAGATTTCACAAAGATTTAATGATTTCAAAAAGGCATGGACATCTGATTTAAAAATATTTCGCAACAATTTCAGAGATTTGAGATATATTTCAAAAAGTTTCAAAGTATTTCACGAAGATTTTAGAAGATTTAAAATGATTTCACAAAAATTCCTGAAATCTTTGAAATCTTTGAAATATTTAAAAATCTATTTAAATTTTGGTGAAATCTTTCGAAATGTTTTAGATTCTATGAAATATTTTTGAAATGATTGTTAATGTTTGTGAATTTCTTTTAAATGTTTGACATCTCTAGAAATCAAAGAAATATTTTTAAAATATTTAAAAATATTTGAAATCCTTGCGAAGCCTTTAGTATCTTCTGAAATCTTCTGAAATATTTGTGAACAGATTGAAATGTTTAAGAAATCTTTTAAATCTTTTAGAATCGTTATTTTTGTTATCTCTGTGAAATGATTTAATATTTTTTAAATCTTTGTGAATATCTTTGAAATCTTTAAAATATTTCTATAATATATTGAAAACCCTTAAAAATTTTAAAAATTGTTTTGATATCTTTGAAATCTTCTGAAATATTTTTGATATCAATAAAATTTTCTAAACTCTTTTGTGAAGTCATTGAAGTCTTTTGAAATATTTGTCAAATCTTTAAAAAAGTTTGGGAATTTCTAGCAAATCTATCTTTCTGAAATCTTTAAAATATTTTGAAATCTTTTGAAATCCTTATAAAATTATTTCAAATATTTGTGAGTTTTTTTTATATCTCTAAAGTCTCTTGAAATCCTAGAAATCTTTGTGAAATAGTTGAAATCTTTAAAATCTTTATTGTCTTCTAAAAGTTTTTGTGGAATGATTGAAATCTATAGAAATATCTGTCAAATTTTTAAAATCTGTTCGAATTTCTTTGAAATCTTCCGCAAGCCTTTGAAATATACTGAAACCTTGGTGAAATATTTAGAAATATTTTTGAAAGGATTTGAAATCTTTAAAGTATTCGTGAAAGGACTTGAAATCTTTGTAATCTTTGAAATTTTTATGAAATTATTTGAAATCTTTGTGAGTTTCTTTCAAATGATTAAAATATTTTAAAATATTGGTAAGTCAATTAAACTTTTGCGAAATTTTTAAAATATTTTTTAGTACTTGTGAAATTCTTTGAAATCTTTTAAATATTTCTGAAATTGGTTGAAATGATTGAAATCTTTCGGAGTTTCTAAAAGTTTTGAAATATTTATGAAGTTATTTGAAATATCAATGAAATCTGAACAAAATCATCCAAATATTTCTGAAATATTTGCAAAATATGCTGAAATCTTTAGAAATATTTATGAAATCTTTTTGAATTTTTTTGTCAACTTAAAAACCCTTAAAATGTTTCGAAATTTTTGTGAAATCTTTGAAATCATATGAAATCTTTTTAAAACATTTGTCAAATCTTCAAAAAAGTTTAAGAAGTTCTTTGAAATCTTCCTGAAATCTTTGAAATCTATTTAAATCTATCTAAATTCTGGTGAAATCTTTCAAAATCTTTTAGAGTTTTTGAAATGTTTTAAAAACGATTTTCAATATTTGTGAATTTCTTTCCAATGTTTGAAATCTCTAGAAATCATGGAAATATTTTTAAAAAATTTTAAAATATTTTTAAATCTTTATTAATTTTATTGAAATTTTTTTAAATCTTTAAAATCCTTGAGAAGTATATTTGTGAAAAGATTGAAATTTCTTGAAATATTTGTTAAATAATTTGAAATCTTTGCGAATTTCTTTCAAATCTTTCAAATATTTATTAATTCTATTGAAAACCCTTCAAATTTTTTAACCTTGTTGTAGAATTATTAAAATCTTCTGCAATATTTTTGATATCAATAAAATTGTCTAAATTCTTTTGTGAAGCTTATTTCAAATGTTTAAAATATTTTAAACTATTGGTATAATCATTGAAAGTCTTGTGAAATTTTTTTAATATTTTAAAGTGATTGTGAAATTCTTTGAAATCTTTTAAATATTTCTGAAATTTATTGAAATGATTGAAATTTTTCGAAATATTTGACCAATCTTTCGAAATATTTGTCCAATCTTTATAAATATTTGCGAATTTCTTAAAATTATTTCAAAATATTTTAAAATATTTCAAAAATATTTGTATCATTTTAAGAGATTTCAAACATTTGAAACAAATTCACAAATATTGACAATCATTTAAAAAATATTTCAAAGAATCTAAAAGATTTCGAAAGATTTCACAAAAATTTTGAAACGTTTTACGGGTTTTAAAGATGTCAAACAAAATTTGCAAAGGTTTCACTAATATTTTAACAGATTCCAGCATATTTCGCAAATGTTTTAGAACTATTTGGATGATTTTGTTAAGATTTCAATGATATTTGAAGTAACTTCATAAATATTTCAAAACTTTTAAAAATTCTGAAAGATTTCACCAAAGTCCGAACAGATTTTAAACATTTCAGAAATAATTCTGAAATTCGCAAATTTTTTTGAAGATTGGACGAATATTTCGAAAGATTTCAATCATTTTAACAAATTTCAGAAATATTTTAAATATTTCAAAGAATTTCACAAGCGCTAAAAAGTATTTTAAAAATTTCACAAAAGTTTCAATGATTTTACCCATATTTTAAAATATTTGAAACATTTGAAAGAAACTCACAAAGATTTCAAATAATTTCACAAAGATCTCAAGTCCTTTCACGAATATTTTAAAGATTTCGATAGATGACAAATATTTCAAATCCTTTCGCAAATATTTATTTTTTTATTTCACCAAGATTCTAATAGATTTCGAAGGCTTTAGGAAGGTTTCGAAGAAAAATAAAAAATTTTTAATTTGACAAATATTTCTACAAATTTCAACCATTTTAAAAACATTTCAGAAGATAATAAAGAAACTCACAAATATTTAAAATCATTTTATAAATATTTCGAAGATTCCAGAAGATTTCGAGAGATTTCACTAAGATTTCAACAGATTTCAAAAGATATTAAAGATTTCAGGAAGATTTGATAGAAATTTCCAAACTTTATTTAAAGGTTTGACAAATATTTAAAAAGACTTCAATAACTTCACAAAAGAATTTAGAAAATTTTATTGTTATCAAAATTTTTCAGTAGATTTCATTGATTTTCGTTTATTTTATTTCCATCTTTATTAATTTTTTTGAATTTTTTTTAAATCTTTGAAATCCTTGCGAAGTCCTTCAAATCTTCTGAAATCTTTGAAATTAATTGAAATCTACTGAAATATTTGTGAAAATATTGAAATCTATTGAAACATTTGTTAAATATTTTGAAATCTTTGCGAATTTTCGTAGAATCTTTGAAATCTTCTGAAATATTTTTGATATTAATAAAATGTTTCAAATTCTTTTGTGAAGTCGTTGATGTCTTTTGAAATATTTGTCGAATCTTTAAAAAAATTTTGAGAATTTCTATCAAAGCTTTCTTAAATCTTTAAAATCTTTTGAAAACTGTTGAAATCTTTGTGAAATCTCTCGAATTCTTTTAAATCTTTGGTATCTCTTGAAATCCTAGAAAGCTTTGTGAAATAGTGTAAATCTGTGTTAGTTTCTTTGAAAAGTTGTTGAAATCTTTGAAATTTTTATTATCTTCTGAAATGTTTGTGAAATGATTCGAATTTCTTCGAAACCTCCCTGAAGCCTTTGAAATGTATTAGAATCTTCGTGAAATTTTAAAAGATATTTTCGAAAGAATTGGAAACATTTGACATCTTTCGAAATCTTTAAAATATTCGTGAAAGGATTTTAAAAATATTTATTAGTGCTTGTGAAATTCTTTGAAATCTTTCAAATATTCCTGAAATTTGTTGAAATGATTGAAATCTTTTGAAACATTTGTCTAATCTTTAAAAATATTTGCGAATATCTTAGAATTATTTCTGAAATCTGAAAAATCTGTTCGGATCTTGGTGAAATATTTCAGAATTTTTTAAAGTTTTGAAATATTTATGAATTTACTTGAAATATCATTGAAATCTTAACAAAATTATCCAAGTATTTCTGAAATCTTTGTAAATTTTGTTTGGCATCTTTAAAACCCTAAAAACGTTACAAAATTTTTGTGAAATTTTTGAAATCGTCTGAAATACTTTTGAAACATTTATCAAATCTTCAAAAAACTTTAAGAACTTTTTTGAACTCTTCCTGAAATCTTTGAAATCTTTTAAAATCTAGTTAAGTTTTGGTGAAATCTTTGGAAATCTTTTCGATTTTTTGAAATATTTTAAAAATGATTGTCAATATTTTTGAGTTTCTTTCAAATATTTAAAATCTCTTGATAAATAGAAATATTTTTGAAATATTTGAAAATACTTTGAAATCTTTATTAATTTTTTGGAAATTTTTTTTTAATCTGGAAATCCTTGCGAAGTCTTTTATATATTTAGAACTCTTTGAAATTAATTGAAATTTTCTGAAATATTTGTGAAAAGATTGAAATATTTGTTAGATAAATCATTAAATCATTGCGAATTTCTTTGAAATATCCATGAAATCTTTTGAATCTTTTAAATCTTTTACATATTATAGATACGTTATCTTTATTATATCTGTAAAATGATTTTAAATACTTTAAAATCTTTGCGAATTTCTTTGAAGTCTTTCAAATATTTCTGAAATCTATTGAAAAGCCTGGAAATTTTTTTAAATTGTTATAGAATCATTGTAATCTTCTGAAATATTTTTGATATCAATACAATTTTCTAAATTCTTTTGTGAAGTTTATTTCAAATGTTTAAAACATTTTAAACTATTGGTAAAATCATTGAAACTTTTGTGAAATTTCAAAAATATTTTTAAGTGCTCGTGAAATTCTTTGAAATCTTTTAAATATTTCTAAAATCCGTTGAAATTTTTGAAATCTTTCAAAATATTTGTCCAATCTTTAAAAATATTTGCGAATTTCTTACAATTATTTCTGAAATATTTCAAATTTCTTAGGATCTTGGTGAAATCTTTCAGAATTTTGAAAAGTTTTGAAATATTTAGGAAGTTGCTTGAAATAACATTGAAATCTTAACAAAATCATCCAAATATTTCTGAAAAATTTGCAAAATATGCTGCAATCTTTTGAAATATTTTTGAAATCTTTGTAAATTTTCAAAAAAGACCCTTGAAATTGTTTGAAATTTTTGTAGAATGTTTTATATCTTCTGAAATATTTTTGATATCAGTAAAACTTTCTAAATTCTTTTGTGAAGTCATTGAAGTCTTTTAAAATATTTCTCAAATTTTTCAAAAAGTTTGAGAATTTCTAGCAAATCTTCCTGCAATCTTTAAAATCTTTTGAAATCTGTTGAAATCTTAGTGAAATCTCTCGAAATCTTGTAGAATCTTTGAAATTTCAAATAGAGATTTCAAATAATTGTGAGTTTCTTTATTATCTTCTAAAATGTTTTTAAATTGATTGAAACTTATCGAAATGTATGCCAAATTTCAAAAATCTTTTCGAATTTCTTCGAAAACTTCGTGAAGCCTTTGAAATCTATTGGAATCTTGGTGAAAGTTTAAAAAATATTTGCGAAAGGTTTTAAAATATTTGACGTCTTTTGAAATCTTTAAAATATTCATGAGAGGACTTGAAATCTTTGTGAGTTTCTTTCAAATGTTTCAAATATTTTAAAATATTGGTAAAATCATTGAAACTTTTGTGAAATTTTTAAAATATTTTTAAGTGCTTGTAAAAATTGTTTGAAATCTTTGAAATATTCCTGAAATTTGTTGAAACGATTGAAATCTTTTGAAACATTTGTCCAAACTTTAAAAATATTTGCGAATTTTTTTAGAATTATTTCTGAAATCTTAAAAATCTGTTCGGATCTTGGTGAAATCTTTCAGAATTTTTAAAAGTTTTGTAATATTTATGAAGTTACTTGAAATACCATTGAAATCTTAACAAAATCATCCAAATATTTCTGAAATATTTGCAAAATATGCTGAAATCTTTGTGAAATCGTTTGAAATATTTTTGAAACATTTGTCAAATCTTCAAAAAAGTTTGAGAACTTCTTTGGAATCTTCCTGAAATCTTTGAAATCTTTTTAAATCTATTTAAATTTTGGTGAAATCTTTCGAAATCTTTTAGATTCTTTGAAATATTTTAAAAATGATTGTCAATATTTGTGAATTTCTTTCAAATGTTTGAAATCTCTTGAAATCATAGAAGTATGTTTGAAATATTTGAAAATATTTTGAAATCTTTATTATTTTATTGAAATTTTTTTCAATCTTTGAAATCGTTGCGTAGTCCTTAATATCTTCTGAAATCTTCTGAAATATTTGTGAAAAGATAGAAATCTATTGAAATATTTGTCAAATATTTTGAAATCTTTGCGAATTTCTTTGAAATGTTCATGAAATCTTTTAAATCTTTTAGAATCGTTATCTTTGTTATCTCTGTGAAGAGACTGAAAATCTTTTTAAATTTTTGTGATTTTCTTTAAAATCTTTCAAATATTTTTGAAATCTATTTAAAACCCTTGAAACCTTTTGAAACTTTTGTTGAATCTTTGAAATATTCTAAAATATTTGTTATGGCAATAAAATTTTCTAAATTCTTTTGTGAAGCCATTGAAGTCTTTTAAAATATTTGTCAAATCTTTAAAAAAAGTTTGAAAATTTCTATCAACTCTTCCTGAAGTCTTTAAAATCTGCTGAAATCTGTTGAAATCCTAGTGAAATCTCTCGACATGTTTTGGAATCTTCGAAATCTTTATAAAATTATTTCAAATATTTGTGAGTTTCTTTTAAATATTTAGAATGTCTTGAAATCCTAGAAATCTGTGTGAATGAGTTGAAATCTTTATTATCTTCTAAAATGTTTGTGGAATGATTGAAATTTGTCCAAATATTTATCAAATTTTTTAAATCTTTTCGAATTTCTTCGAAACCTTTCTGAAGTCTTTGAAATCTATTGGAATCTTGGTGAAAGTTTAAAAAATAGTTGCGAAAGGATTTGCAAAATTTGACGTCTTTTGAAATCTTTAAAATATTCGTGAAAGAACTTGAAATCATTGTGAAATTATTTGAAATCTTTGTGAGTTTCTTTTAAATGTTTAACATATTTAAAAATATTGGTAAAATCATTGAAACTTTTGTGAAATTTAAAAAATATTTTTAGTGCTTGTGAAATTCATTGAAATTTTTAAAAATATTTCTGAAATTTGTTGAAATAATTGAAATCTTTCAAAATATTTGTCCAATCTTAAAAGATATTTGCGAATTTCTTAGAATTATTTCTGAAATATTTGCAAAATATGCTGAAACGTTTCAAAATTTTTGTGAAATCTTTGAAATCGTCTGAAATATTTTTGAAACATTTGTCAAATCTTCAAAAAAGTTGAAGAACTTCTTTGAAATCTTCCTGAAATCTTTCGAAATCTTTTATATTCTTTAAAATATTTTTAAAACGATTGTCAACATTTGTGAATTTCTTTCAAATCTTTCAAATCTCTTGAAGGCATAGAAATATTTTTGAAATATTTGAAAATATTTCGAAATATTTGAAAATATTTCGAAATATTTATTAATTTCATCGAAATTTTTTTAAATCTTTGAAATCTTCTGAAATATTTGTGAAGAGATTGAAATCTATTGAAATATTTGTCAAATATTTTGAAATCTTTGCGAATTTTTTTGAAATGTTTATGAAATCTTTTAAATCTTTTGGAATCGTTATTTTTTTTATCTCTGTGAAATGATTTAATATTTTTTTAAATCTTTGTGAATATCTTTGAAATCTTTAAAATATTTCTATAATCTATTAAAAACCCTTGAAAATTTTAAAAATTGTTTTGATATCTTTGAAATCTTCTGAAATATTTTTGATATCAATAAAATTTTCTAAATTCTTTTGTGAAGTCATATAAGTCTTTTGAAATATTTGTCAAATTTTTCAAAAAGTTTGAGAATTTCTAGCAAATCTTTCTGAAATCTTTGAAATCTTTTAAAATATATTTCAATTTTGGATAAATCTTTCGAAATATTCTAGATTCTTTGAAATATTTTTAAAATGATTGTAAATATTTGTGAATTTCTTTCAAGTGTTCGAAATCTCTTGAAATCATAAAAATATTTTTGAAATATTTGAAAATATTTTAAAATCTTTATGAATTTTATTGACATTTTTTTAAATCTTCGAAATCCTTGCGAAGCCTTTAATATCTTATAAAATCTTTGACATGAATTGAAATGTTCTGAAATATTTGGGAAAAGATTGAAATCTATTGAAATATTTGTCAAACATTTTGAAATCTTTGCGAATTTCTTTGAAATGTTTATGAAATCTTTTAAATCTTTTAGAATCGTTTTTTTTTGTTATCTTTGTGAAATGATTTAAAAAATTTTAAATCCTTGGGAATATCTTTGAATGAATTGATTTCAAATATTTGTGAGTTTCTTTTAAATCTGAAAAATATCTTGAAATCCTAGAAATCTTTGTGAAATAGTTGAAATCTTTGAAAATTTTATTATCTTCTGAAATTTTTGTGAAATGATTGAAATGATTGAAATTTATCGAAATATTTGTCAAATTTTTAAAATCTTTTCGCATTTCTTTGAAATCTTCCTGAAGCCTTTGAAATCTATTGGAATCTTGGTGAAATCTTCAGAAATATTTGTGAAAGGATTTGAAATCTTTGAAATCTTTTGAAATCTTTAAAATATTTTTAAATATTCATAAAATCATTGAAACTTTCGTGACATTTTTAAAATAATTTTAAATACTTCTTATTTTCTGTGAAATCTTTTAAAATTTTTTTATAATTGTTGAAATCTTGAATCCCGATTTACACTTGGAAGTCGAGTGGTCAACCCCTCCAAATTAGAATTCAAAAATATTATTTAAAAGCCCTTTAAGTTTACATTAATTTAATAATTTGATTAATGCATTTTTGAGTACATTTTCAAAAAAGCAGACAATAATTTTTTTCAAAAATATACATGATAATATCCTGAAAAAGTCATAGAATTTTGAAATCGGATTGCTGCAATAATCCTGGTTAAAATATTAACATAGAGAGCTAGAAATGTTAATTAAATTTTATTTTCTACGCGATATATATTTTTTAATTTTATTATTTTCGAGAAGCATGACGCGGAAAGACTTTTCAGACTTAAGAGTCTTCATTTTAAAATAAAATTAAAGTTTATTACCATAAAAAGATGATACTAAACTAGAAGTGAAAACTCATAGTAAGAGTTATAAAGAGGATGAAAACTCGGGAGTTTTTTTAATGCGACTTTTCTCGTTGCTGTCGTTTTGCGCTGTAGTATTCATTTCTGTTTCTTGTCTCCTCGCAATTTTTTTCACTCATTCGCTTGATGTGGCGGCTTTTTGAGCGAGCGCGAGGCAGAAAGAGAAAGAGAGCGAAATGGCACTTTTATGTCTCTGCCAGCACTTTGAAATTTACCTGTTCGCTCCAGACACTCTCTAGACTGGTCGGTCGAAAAAACTCAAAATTATTAGATTCATTAGTCATAGGTCCGAACAATTTCTTTGTGGCATTATGAATAATTTTTTTAAAAAGATCTAAAAATTTCTCACACTTGAGCAATTCTATTTAGAATTTTAAACTTTTTTCAGGTAAAGTAGGTTTTTATCCTTGAAAACCTGTAAATTTTTTTGATTTTGTCCTGAGAACTGTGATTTTTATTTATTGTTTATTCTTTAGTTGTAAAATTTTAATTCTGTTTAAATTTGAAAAGAAATGTATTTTCTTATTTCTTATAATTTTTCAGTATTTTCATTTTTTAATTATTGTAAAGAATCATTATTATTTATTTATTAATTATTTATTATTTTTAAATATTTGACACTTTGTTAATTACTACACTTGTAAAACAGATTTTTAAGTATTTCAGAAAGATTTCAAATATTTTGTAATATTTTCAAAAATTTCAAACATTTTTAAAGGTGTTCACCAAAATTTCAATTGGATTTCAAATATTATTAAAGTATTAGAAGATAGCGCAAATATTACAACGATTTCACAAAGTCATGTACATCAGATTTCAAAAATTTTACAAATAAAAGGGTTCACAAAGATTTTAAAGATTTTAGAAAATTTCTAGGACTGAAAAGCTTTAATACAGACTCCAAAGATTTCAAAGATTTCAAGGACTTGAAAGCTTTAACGGAGATTCCCAAAATTTTAATGATTTAACAAATTTTCAAAATATTTCACAAAGATTTTCAAATAGTTTGAAGGATTTAAATGATTACAAACAATTTAAAAGATATCACAATATTACAAGGATTTTAAATGATTTCAAAAGGTTTCAAACAATATTGTAAATATTTAAAAATATTACAAATATTTTTTTTAAATTTCAGAAAATTCCACAAAGATTTCAAAAAGATTTCAAAGATTTCACAAATTCATGTACACCAAATTTCAAAAAACTTTACAAATAAAAGATTTCAAAGATTTCAAAGATTTTAAGGACTTGAAAGCCTTAACAAAGATTCCAAAGATTTTAAAGATTTAACAAATTTTCAAAATATTTCAAAAATATTTTCAAATAGTTTGAAAGATTTAAATGATTACAAACAATTTAAAAGACATCACAATATTACAAGGATTTTAAATGATTTCAAAAGATTTAAAAAGATATTGGAAAGATTTAAAAAAATTACAAAAATATTAAACATTTTTAAAAATTGCACAAAGAATTTAAAGATTTCACAAACTCATGTACATCAGATTTCAAAAGACTTTACAATTAAAAGGGTTCACAAAGATTTTTAAGATTTCAAAAAATTTCAAGGACTTGAAAGCTTTAACACAGATTTTTAAGATTTCAAAGATTTCAAGGACTTGAAAGCTTTAACAAAGATTTCAAAGATTTTAATGATTTATCAAATTTTCAAAATATTTCACAAAGATTTTCAAATATTTGGAAGGATTTAAATGATTACAAACAATTTGAAAGATATCACAATGTTACAAGGATTTTAAATGATTTAAAAAGGTTTCAAAAGATATTGGAAAGATTTTAAAATATTACAAAAATTAAGAAAATTTCAGAAAATTGTACAAATATTTCAAAGATTTCATAAAGTCATTTACATCAGATTTTAAAAGACTTTACAATTAAAAGGGTTCAAGAACATTTTTGAGATTTCCAAGATTTCAAGGACTTGAAAGCTTTAACAAAATTCCAAAGATTTTAAAGATTTAACAAATTTTCAAAATATTTCACAAATATTTTCAAATAGTTTGAAAGATTTAAATGATTTCAAAAGGTTTCAAATAATATGGGAACAATTTAAAAATATTACAAAAATTTTAAAATTTTCAGAAAATACCACAAAGGTTTTTAAGATTTCAAAGATTTCAAGGAGTGAAAAGCTTTAACAAGGTTCCAAATATTGTAAAGATTTTTAAAATTTTAAAGATTTAACAAATTTTCAAAATATTTCACAAAGGTTTTCAAATAGTTTGAAGGATTTAAATAATAATAAACCATTTGAAAGATATCACAATATTACAAGGATTTTAAATGATTTCAAAAGGTTTCAAAAGATATTGGAAATATTTAAAAATATTACACAAATTTTTAAAATTTCAGAAAATTCCACAAAGATTTCAAAGATTTCCCAAAGTCATGTACATCAGATTTCAAAAAACTTTGCAGTTAAAAGGGTTCACAAAGATTTTTAGGATTTCAAAGATTTCAAGGACTTGAAAGCTTTAAGAAAGATCCAAAAGATTTTAAAGATTTAACAAATTTTCAAAATATTTTACAAAGATTTTTAAATAGTTTTAAAAATTAAAAGATTTCGAAATATTTCAACATATATTGGAAAGATTTAAAAATATTATCAAAATTTTAAAAATTTCAGAAAGTTGCACAAAGATTTCAAGGATTTCAAAGATTTAACAAAGATTTTTAGATTCCAAAACTTTATCGAAGATTTCGAAGATTTTAAAGATTTCAAAAAGTTTCAATATATTTCACAAAGATTTTAGTAGATTTTGAAAGATTTCAAAAAGATTTATAAGAATATAATATATTTTAAAGGTTTCAACAATATTCCAAGAATTTTGAATGATTTCAAAAGCATTAAAAAGATATTGGAAAATTTTTAAAAGTTTTCAAATATTGAACAAAGATTTAAAAGATTTCACTATGACATGTACATGAAATTTTAAAAGACTTTACAATCAAAAGGGTTCACAAAGATTTTTAAGATTTCAAAGATTTCGAGGACTTGAAAGCTTTAACAAAGATTTCAAAGATTTTAAAGATTTAACAAATTTTCAAAATATTTCACAAAGATTTTGAAATAGTTTGAAAGATTTAAACGATTGCGAAAAATTTGAAAGATATGACAATATTGCAAGGATTTTAAATGATTTAAAAAGGTTTCAAAAGATATCGAAAAGATTTTAAAATATTACAAAATTCTTTTTAAATTTTAGAAAATTCCACAAATATTTCAAAAAGATTTCAAAGATTTCACAAATTCATGTACATCAAATTTCAAAACACTTTATAAATAAAAGGGTTCACAGAGAGCCTCGGTGGCTCAGTGGTTAGACGCTCGGACTTCACCTCAGAGGTCCGGGGTTCGATCCCTGAGCCGGTAC
>JAAAKG020157919.1:0-29905 GCA_010014905.2 Druon quercuslanigerum | reverse complement strand
ACTTTAGACCGACGCGCCTCCTATAATCTTCGCGGGTAACTAGGCCAGCACCGCATCTACTGTAATAATATCTTTGCTTACGCTAAACATGCAGACACCCCTAAGCTTCATATTTTATGTAATGAATTTCGACTCTATTGTACATTTGTTGGTTCATGGCGGCGCATCGAGTTCCTACTCATGCGAACGTTCTATACTTCGCGGCGCGGGAGTGCTTTCCCTCTCAACGCGCAGGCTTTGCCTCCACGACGACCATGCTTCTCGTCAGTTGGCAGCCGGCAGTGCCTGTGTGCACATCATTCTGGCAGTACGGTCTGTACTCTTTGAAATAAATTTATACTCTGGTTAAACGATGCCTTCTTATTTCGGTGTTGGTTCTGTCTACCTACTCGACATTCGAATGAAGCAAGCAGGAGTGGTTCGAACACAATAAAATATTTAATGGAGGCCAAAACTCCATAAATGATATGCTCCATAGTCGCTGGGTGCTTTATAACCCTGCTTTCATGGAAATAGTGTTACTTAATTTCCCGAGGGAAATAAACAGTAAATTCGCCACGTATAAAAACATTTCTAAAGATATCAAGATTTTTTTTAAGTTAATAATTTAATAGCAAAAAGCTTTTTAAATAATAAAAAACTGTATTTTGAGGTCAAACTGTGTGACATAAAAAGTTTTGGACGAAGAAGTTTCTAATCAAAAATCATAAAAAAAGCTATGCCACAGACAATAAAAAGAATAGATAATAAAATGTTGCTTTCCAAAAATTTGTATTTTGACGAGATCTACAAAATCGCTTCCAAATACTTTTGATAGGTCTCCGGAACATTTCAGATATTTCATACAGTTTTATGACACAATTTTACTTTTTAAAAATGCCTACAAAGCCTTCATTAACTATTTATTGATAGAACTTGCCACTTTTCTTTCAAACAATGAAAATGCTATTTATTTTTAAAAATACCTGTAAAATAACCTTTTTTAATATGAACGTGTTAGTATAGTGAGAATATTAACTTACATCATACATGTCATAAAATACGTAATTGGCAGTGAAAATTACTTTCAACCTCTCTTTCAGGTGGAGAAATGTTGTAATGGCCCAAGAAGTGCCTAGTCTTGGAAAAACTAGGTCCTTGTCTGGTGATTTAGCCTGGGTCCAGCTCGAATGAAACGCTAAATGTGGCTGGGGCCAGGCTTAATCGCCTAGCTTGGCCCTAGTTTTTGATAGATTTCCTGCTATTCTTTATTCCCTTAATTAAAATCCGAAACTAGGCACAAATATTTTTTATTTTCATTTAGGTTGAAAAATGAACTTACAGACGTTCAAATTTTTAACATTTTCTCCAATTTAATTCGTCCATAATATTTATTCTTTAATTAAAAATTTTAAGTATCATCACATAAATTAACGACGAATTTACACCTTATAAGTTAGCGAAAAAATCTCAATTTGAAGTTAGAAGACGCGTGCAATCTTAATGTGAAAATATTATTTACAATTACTAGAAGTTTTTACTTGCATTTTGTTGGCGCAAGTATAGCATACTGCCGATTGCTCGATGCCTCCGAACTTTTAGATTGCTTTTTATTTGAGGAATTTTTATTAATTTAATTTAAATGATTGCCACTTTGTAACGTTTGACACTTGGAACTTTCAAGTATGAAGTAAAAAAAGAGAGTAGTACTACACTATCTGTCGTCAATTTGAAGAAATTTTCCACAAGCCGGGCCCAAGTTCGATCCATTTTAAAATTCAAGGTTGGCCCAGGCTAGTTGCCCTCAGCCTTGCCCAAGTCTGGAGTCAGGAAGCAACTTTGCGATTTCTGCGCGAACACAGGTCCCCAAAAAAGCCCATTAGGGCTAAAAATAGTATTCGGTGAAAAATTTATATATTTTGTAATGTTATATTTTTGGATTGATTAATGTTTCCAATAAACATTCTTCTGTGTGCAGGCCATGTGTTTTATTTTTTACATCACTTAAGTCATGTACCACGTGTTGCGGTCGCAATGCCATCTACCAAACCAAAGTAGGTATGTAATATTGCCGTTTTTTACCGCTTTTTGAAAGTTCTTTCTCATCAATACACATTAAGGGGTAAATTGAGATTACTCAGTAAATTTTCAACTAATCTTAAATTTTATAAACCACTTTAGTTTGTCTAAACTTCTTCTAAAGTATGTCGCGAAGCTAATGTGTTTTCTAGACTTTATGGGAACTTTAATCAATTATATCAATCATATAATTGGTTTCAATGATTTTAAATTATTTATTATGTATGAGAATCTAAGTCGCATCTTTTGGATTTTACGCTTTGCGTTCGATAATATATTTTCCTTGCGCTACGCGCTTCACTATTTAATGGCCGAAGGATTCAAAACTGTAATTTAGTGATTGTGAATTTTTTTTTTCGTTAAAGCGTCTGCGGCTTTAACAAACACACCATCGTTACGTGTCTTGCGCTGCGCACTCGATTTTGTCCTAGTTGTGAACATTTCTACACATCAGATTATTTTATATGAATTCCCGTACCTCGGTTCAGGACTTCTTATTCAGGTATTTCAAAATAAGAAAGAAATTTTCTCTTTCATGACAATTGTGGTATTTGTCTTTTATTTTGCATCAATTATTATTATGTCCTAAGTTAAAAATTTTAGTATTTAAATCAATGTGAATGATTATATTTAATAATATGCATTAAAATTAAAACAGCCGTTATATCATTATCCTTTTTTATAATTTAAAAATTGCGCGTCCTATTACAAAATGCTCAAACGCAAATTTATAGATCTTATTTAGGAAAACAAAATTTTCATGAACATTTTATTGTTTTTTGTGTGTTGTTTCTAAAATGTAATTATTCCATTTTTAATTTTATTTATCAGGATTAAAATAAAAACTACTATGCCAATTAGTCTGCTTGTAAAACTAAATAGTTATATATGTTTTTAAACTGTGACAATTGTTCCAATTGTTCGTTACCAATACCATGATACTGGTAAATTACCAAGGTTCTAAAAGAAAATAACTTTTTTTACAACAATAATTGATAGACTGAATAATTTTTTCTAGAAAAATTAAGTTTTATATCAAATTAATAATTAACATTTGTTAGAATATGTGCCTTGATCCTAATTAATAGCGACTTTATTTAAGAAATTTTCCCTAAATTAAAAAGTAATAGTCGTAAAATTACTAATTTTATCACTTCATTTGTTTATATGTTGTTGTGTTATATCCTGATTTCGATCACTGTGTGGTAGTTACATTGTGTCCCTAATAATAATTTCGTAAGTCAATGAAAATAAGCTTTCTCATCTATTCCTGAATAACACTGGGTGGGACATTGAAGAAATATTAAAGCTTCGAGAACCATAAGACACACTGTAAAAACTATGATTCGATTTAGGACTTAATACGCTATTAAAACAGTGCACACAACAAAACAATCCCACTTCAGTTTAATTCACCAATTTAAGAAAATAAAGTCGATTTGTGGATTGAAATAGGCTTGAAATGAGAATCATCTGTCAAAAAGCAAATCTGACAAAACAAAGTCTAAACTGTTAATTTCAGATACCAACGTAACCCTTAAGAACTGAAAGCGTCCGGGTAATTATAAGTGTCAAATTCACACCCGGACTGGTCCAATCGAAAACGTTCCGATCTCTATTTTTCTCAATTTATTTTTTGTTTTTGTGAGATTGAAGTTTGGAACAATTGAAACAATGCACCCTCTGAATCAGTTAAGTTCGATATCTCGGATCATTTATCAATATGAAGTTAGCAAACTAAACAAGACAGAAACTGGTACTACTATAAACTATTTGTGAGATCATATTAGAACACCCAAAAAAGGATCCCAGATAAAAATGAATGCCTTTTACTGTGCATAATATAAAAAACATAAGAATTTTGAATGTCAATACTTTTTAATGTCATTATATGCAAGATTTAGAGTAAACTTCAGATAGCAAACAATATATTTTATAGCTCCACATTTTCTTAATTAAATGGTTAATGTGAAACATTTTAGTCTACACCAGAGTTTATATTCTGTACTCTAAAATTCATCATGATTGTGCTGCGGTTGCCTACTGGAGCTTCACTCATTTCTTTATCACTTAATTGGAGAATCGCGCGGCTTCCCATGTTTATTTTAACACGTTTTAATATTCGATTAATATATTTATATATTCCAGCCAGAATATTATAAGTCTCCAATATGGCAAATACGTCACCATCGAATGTTGATAATACAATTTGTTCTTCATTTGAAACAGGCCTGTACAAAGAATTTCCTTTTTTTATTTTAATCGACTTATCGCCAGGAAAAGTGTATCTTCGAAGTTCGAACACCCGGTGCCAATTTGCACAGGGTATAAGCCGAATAAATGGAAGTTGTTCAAGTTCACATCCATTTCCGTAAGGAGAGGGAAGCCTTGCACGTCGTGTTATAGATTTGGGTGCAGGATGATTCCCTAAGCGAGGAGATCTGGACCTGGCACGAAGTGGCGTATCAGAACTAGAAACAGATCTTTCAGGTGAATGATGTCTTTGAGGAGCAAGAGAAGAAGATCCGTCACGAGAAACATTAAGAATAGGCTGGCCATTAGGTAAGCAATCGAACTGCAAAGTTAACTCTGAAACACGAAAGAAAGGAGTATATATTTTTACATTCTCATCATTCATAATTGACAAAGTATTAGAATTTTCGGAAACTAGACACCATAGTTTTTTAACTGATCTCTAAGTTTCGAGACCCCCTGAATCCAAAAATTAAGTTTTTACGATAGCGTCTATCCGGCCGTCCAGCCGTCCGTAAACACGATAACTTTCAAAAAATGAACGAATCAAATTGATCTTTGGAACACTGTTTGTAGGTCCTCAAAAAATGACGACTTCGTTAACGAGACATTTTACATAACAATTTAAAAAGTTTAAGATTAAACGAATATTCTCAGAGTTATAACATTTATACTTTTTTTATATCAATCAAAAATCCAAATTGTATGCCATATGACGCACGATATGAAGAAAAGTCAAGGAATGAAAAATATTGCTTTTTGAAAGCCCGAGAAAATTATCATAAAAAGTTTTGTGTTTTCTCAGACAACAGAAAATTCAAATTTTGGTTGCACAAAAAAATGAAAAAAAAAATTCATTTTGTGGCTTAACTATGCACGATACAAAAAAAGATGAATACAAAAAAATTGTAATCCCAAAAAAGATCAAGAATTTCGTTAATAATCGCCTCTTGAAAGGACGCGTACTTTTTGTTTTTTTTTTCTTGAAAAATAAAATCGAAAATAAACAAAATAAAAATTTGTAGAAAAAATGGAAAAAGATAAAGAAAAGGATTTGTTAAGAACTGCTTGCCCGGAAAACATCTACGAATTTTTAATAATTTATCACACTCTAATCATTTGTGATTATAAAAGTATTAAAACTGTCTGAAATTTGACACTACAACATTAAAATTTTAAAACCAAATAACGCAAAATACAAAAAAAGTCTCAAGGAGAAATTAGAGCTTTTCAAAAGTCCTACAATATGTCTTTTAGCCCTTTTTCAATGGGACACGTAATTTATTTTCTATTTATCGTACATAATTTGCAGGGAATAAAAAATACAATTACTCTAAAAGACGCGAGATACGTAAAAAAGTTAAAAGAATACTGATCTGTTCTGATAAAAGGATTGCAGTTTTTTATTTTTTTAAGATCGTTCAGAAAATATACATTGTTGATTTTCTGTCAAATCAGCCGCCTCCCTGCTCACTTTTATTTTTAAGATATATTAATTTATGGTTCAAAATGTGATTATTTATTTTTTAAAATGGTGGACCTTTATTAGTTGACAAAAGTTAATAACTGTAAAATTTACTCGTATAATTTGAAAATAACTTTGAGGAAAAAATAATTTTTTCTATTGCTATAAGCTCATTATATTTTTTTAGTATTGCTGATTACAAAGCATTTACCAAATTAGAAGAATTTTAAAATGGCGAATCCAACATGGCAGCTGAAATGAGAATTTTCACACATTAAATCATTTTACATGATTATAGCACGTGTTGTGTATCAAAATAAGAGTTTTCATGGACACTGATTATGAAATTGTTATTAGTTTTACAAAATCTCGAGATCACGAATTCAAGATGGCACATAAAATAAGAATTTTTACACATCAAATAGTTTTACATGAATAGAGCACATGGTGTGTATCAAAATACGGGTTTTTTTGGGTCACTGATTACGAATTTCTCATAATTTTTACAAAATTTCAAGATGGTGAATCCAAAGTAGCGCCTTAAATAAAAATTTTAAAATATTAAATAGTTTGACATGATTATAGCACGTGTTAGATATCAAAATAAGGATTTTTGGAGTCACTGATTAGTAGGTGCTAAATTTTTAATTATAGTACAAGCAAATTAAATATTTTAAAGACTCACTGGGTATTTAAATTTTTGTTTTTGTAATTCTAAAGAAGATTTATAATAAATATTTTTAAAAAATGCAACACGGGATGTATTGAGGGGGGTGGGTATTTGAAAGGGAGGTGGCATAAAAATGGATGAAACATTGATATAGTGTGATTTCCAGTGCAAGCTCATTTCCTAAAAAAATCTGTAGTGCAGTTAAGTTGTAGTTATTAAAAAAAATAACATCTAGAAATCAAATTTCAAAATAACCTAAAATTTTCAAAAAAAAAACACGGAAAATCCTTTTTTCTTAGTTCTTGTTCTCAAATTTTCATTTCCCTAAAAATCATTTCATTTTGACGAAACGTAATGAAAATATAACTTTTGTGTCTTGAATGATCACAAAATTATTCTAATAAAAAAATTGAAAATTCATTGATATGTTTATATTTTTCGATCCAGAGCATGCTTTTTTAAAAATATTCTTTTGCTAAAACATCACTGTCGTTTTTCCACTAACTTTCTTCTGTACAATAATGCTACTAAACACATGATTCTAGTAATAAAGGTTTACATAAATATGACTTTATTATAGATTTTTTTTCATACAATCGAGTTTGTGACGCATAGTATATGATACTTGATAATCCAACGGGTGTACTGCTAATTATTTTAATAATTTTTATGAACAAATGCATATTTTAACAATTTTTTCGTGAATAGGCTTAAATTTTTGTGGATTTCATACGAAATGTCGTGCAAAAGAGTCCTTGCTGTTATATTTTTATAGTGACATTATTAGGTAGGCATTCGTACTTCACTAATTAAAAATCGATCTCACTCTTTAGATTCTTTTGGATTCTTTTGCCAGACATTTCGAATTGATTCCGCAAAAAATTAATCCTATTTAGGAAAAAATGGTCAAAATGAGCGTTGGTTCATAAAAGTTGTTCAAATAGTCCCCACTTTCTGTTACTATTGAAAATATGACAACAAAGAGTTTTTTGCAAGACATTTTGCATTGATTCCGGAAAAAATCAAACCTAGTTATGAAAAAATAGTCAAAATGTGCATTCCTTTATAATAATTATTTGAAAAATGTGACTGTCGATATTAAAAATACGACAGTAAAGAGTTAGACATTTTGAGATAATTCAGCAAAAGAAGATCAAGCCTATTAATACAAAAATCGTCAAAGTTTGCATCCGTTTATAAAAACTGATTCAAAAATTGACATTTTTTGGTTACTATAAAAGTATAACAAAATTTGTCAAAACGTGCATTTGTTCATAAAAAATGTTCAAACTATTCACATTTTTTGTCAGTATAAAAAATATGATAGCTAGGAGTCTTTGGGCAACAATTTTAAGTTGATTCTGCAAAAAAATGAAGTCGTTTCATCAAAAAATTGTCAAAGCATATATTTGTTTATAAAACTGGCTTAAATAATTGGAAATCATAAGCCATTCCTACCTTATTGTAAGCACACATCATTATATGTGATATTTTAGAAAAAAACATATGAGTTGAAATAACCTCATTGTTGCGAATCACGAAAAAATACTTTTTAAAATTAATTTGTTTATACAGATAATTAACAACTTTTGTTGTTACTCTAACCCACTAAAAATATTTTTAGTTAGTCATTACATTGATTTATAATCTTGTTTAAATGAATTTGATAGTCTTAGAAGAAATCGTATCACGGAAAAGTTTACAAAAAGTTATAACTTTGCTGTTAAAAAACAAATTTCTGTTTAACCTAAATGAGATATTCACAGTTACTTGTTATGTCTGGAAGCCTTACGGTCATTTTTGAATAAAAAAACATCAAAATCCGTTAAGATTTGCCCTGTCGGTCGATTTTTGTCCAAAAAAGGAGCTTTTCTCCTTCTGTGCGGCGGAGCCTTATATAAATAAAGAAAAGAAGAGCTTATCCAAAAATAAATTGTTGCTTCGCAACCTCTTGTTTCCATTTGGGTACAACACTTTAACCGCTTTTTTGTCCGTTCTGATAGTACATGCAATTAAGATTATGAAATGGTATTTGGGACTTGGCTGGTAGTCATGGAGATGGCAGAACTTATCCCGCCGCGTATAGAACATTTCAAAAGGTATTATGGTTTTTTTAAAGTTATTGGGATTAGAGCGATAAGATTTTTGTATAATAAAAAACTACAATTTGCGACCAAACTATGCGGCCAATTCGCTTCTAAATACTTTTGATAGGTGCTCGTAGAGCTTCATACATTTTAGACATTCTTATGCCAAAATTTTACTCATAACAAATGCCTCGTTTTAGTTTTGCCTAGTTGTATGGTAATTACAATATTACTCACGATGTTTTAAAATGTATTGATTTTTTGTTGTGATAATTTTGGACTTATTATTGTTTTCAGTAAATATGCTTCTGTTGACAGGCCATGCGTTTTTTTTTTTAGCATTGTAGTCAGAAACCACATAGTACGGCCATTTGTCGATGCCAGCCACCTGAAGAAACCACGTCGTTTATGAAAGACCGCCAAGTGACTAATTTGAGTTTTACGTAATATTGCAGTTTTTAAAGATATAATATAAATAATCGTTTACGGGTGACGTGACATTATGTAGTCATTTTCAACTAACCCTGAATTGTTTAAACCATTTTTAATTGTTTAAACTTCTTATCAGGTATCTCGCGAAACGAATGTATTTTATAAACTTAATGGAACTTCGCAAAAAACATTGAGGTTTCCATTATCCATTTTGGTTACGAAGGAGCTGCAAAAAAATGAATTGAACTTCCTCAAAAGAAACCCAAAGCGATAAATAAGCTCCTAATGATACCTCAATTACATTAATAAAGACAAAGGTCTACGACTACTTCCAGACTAATATATATATATTTTTCTTTCTGTTTGTAATTGTAATTTGCTAGTCAAACATTGAAAACATGACGTTTCGGAATCAAAAATGAACCCCTCTTTAGAATAAAAATAAAAATTGAATTATTCTAAAAACCTTAAAGATAAGTACATAAAGTTATAATATTAGCAGCTCACCGAAATTATATTAGGAAGCTTGCAGTCTATTGCTTATTAACATTAAAGATTTCCGATCATTAAAGATCTATGTGTGCTAATTGATTTGTAATCATCTTAAGACGTATAAAAACGTTTTAAAAATTTATTTAAAAAATATTATTCAAAATCTGTAAAAAATGTAGAAACTGAAATTTTGAGTCAACGTAAAATTTGTAGATTAAGAGTTCTTAAAAATTAAATTTGATGTAGGTTACAGTAAATTACCTTTGAGAAAACCGATGAAAACCAAACTGTAGAGCAATAAGTTCATTTGTTTATTTTTGTATTTCTTTTAAAAATTTATTTAAATAATAATTATCTAAATTATTGCTATGGAGCTGAAAATCCATTCCTGAAGCTTCAGCTCCATGTTTGATTACAAGAGCACTGACAAATTCTCTAATGGATGGAGTACAATGTAGGAAAACCAGGGGCGTACAAACAATTTCCAAATTAGATTAAATTTGTAGTTTTAGAACAATTTTTTAATTAGAAAAAATCTTAGAAAAAATTTATAAATTATTACATACAATTTTATTCATGATGAAGTAAAAGTTAATATCGCCATATAACATGAAAACAATTGAATACCAGATTGAGAATTATGAACATTTATAAGTTGTTTTTTGGAGTAACTCTAATTAGTTAGTATGTAATTTAAGCAGAGCAATAGCGAAAATATAATTTAAAATACCAATTCAAGGTTTTTTTTCCAAAATTTACAACAAATTTGTTATGACATTTTCTCGTATAAAAGTTAATTTCAACAATTATCATGTAAATAGTTAAACAAATCAAGAAGCAAAGAATTTAAGACCAAAATAGTAAATAATTTCAGACGTAAATTCAAACTAAATTTAATGTAAAGAATCTGAAACCAACGCATATGAGTCATTAATGGAATTGAAATCAGAAATTAAATTCATGGCTTTCGCCCCTTCTTTTTTAATAAAAACCATCTTAGCGAATGCACGTCTAAAATAAGTTTTTTGTTCATGTAAGATCTCTAACTCATTCCATTTTATTGCATTAGAGTTTGATTACAAATCAATGAGCACACATAGATCTTTAACGATGATGATCTTTAATGAAACCTTTAATCTTAATTCTCAATAGATTGAAAGCTTCATAATGTAATTTCGGTGAGCTAATATTATTATAACTTTATGTATTTATCTTTAAGGTTTTTAGAATAATTAATTTTTATTTTTAGTTTGAAGAGGGTGTCATTTTTTATTCCGAAACGTCATGTTTTCAATGCTTGACTAGTCCTTATTTATGTAATTAATACATTCTTAGACTTTTATTTTATAAAGGTACATCTTCTCTTTTTCCTCACCTTATAATGATACCTTATTTGATGTTGCAAAGGATCTCAATTGTATTTGAGCCTATTTATAAAGAACCTACTTTTCGCGTTGCCCACTTCGATATTTTGTTTAATTAGTAACATAATTTTTACCCTAAAGCACACATGTTATCGGAATCTGATGGACATAACTTAATAAAGATTATTAATTTACAAAATTTTACCGCAATGAAAACAGATATAATGATTTGATTAATCACATTCGTCGGTCGATAACTGTAACTGGATCCTCCATTTACTAACCCTACTTTGCAAGAGTTTGGTTTGCGAATGCGCCTTTATGTTCTTTTTAAGAGCGTTTTAACCGACTGCTTGGTCATTTGACCGCTATGGTAAAAAATCGTAAAATAAGGAACGTAGAAAGGGAACAACCAAGAACAATACTGATTTACGTGACGTGATGTATTTGAGTGCGACAGAACAGTATCGCATTGCCAAGTATCAGTAATAAAGTTGAAGAAAATTAAACCTAAATAATTTAAAAAACGTAATGGGTTAAAAATGAGGAAATTATAAATTTTTTGTCTGATTTTCTTGCTTACCTGCCACGAAAGCATACATTCTATTTTTCTCTATTACAGAACGGAAAACGAGCTTTTAGGCCCTAAAATTGCACAAGAGCTAGCAAAAACTCGTTTTAATACACAACGTTACCCTCAATTAAATAGAAATTAAATTAATTTTGAACAATTCTTGCACTCGAAGGTATTTTGTTTATTAAGACGTTTCCTTTTGTGAAGTTACGTTCCATTTGATGTGACGGCCTCCGATCGGTGGGATCTAAACTAAGGAGCAGTCCTCCCAGGGGGTTGTGGCAAAACGCCCTGAAATATCGAGGGCGTATCGAATCACGCGGCCGTGGTCTGTTGGCCACGGACACAACTTAAAACGATGTAGGACAGGCTTTGACGATTACAATTAATAGCGTTTAGGGGTTTGGTGGGAGCAATGACGACTACGCCCACAGTGGCGATGGGCTTCATGCTCTGTGAAGAACCTCTACATTTCGCGATAACTGCAAAAGAGGGTCACGCGATGGGCCGCCTGGCGATAGTTAGCAGATGGACTCTGAGGACTAGAAACACTAAGCTTTTCAGTAACGTGAGCTCACTGCCGATTCTTGAGATGAGGTAGGACAGAATAACAAAACGCTTTAACTTTACCATTGCTTTCCGTGTCTGCGTTCCAAGAGAGGGAGGGTCAGGAGCAGGAATCTATGATATTGCGAAGAGGAGAGAAGTAGTGGTCGCACTTGGGAGACATGCTACATGTCCTTCGCTGTCCTTAAACACTATTAAAAGAGAACGCTGCTGGAAGACGGATTACGATCTGTTTGGACATCCAAACGACACTAACAATAGTAGGAATACCAGATATAACATCAGAACAGGTTCGGAAATGCAAAAGGGCATTAAAACCACCTGCAGAAAAAAACAGAGTGACTCTAATATGGGTCCGTGGTCACACAGGGATAAAGGGCAACAAAAAAGCGGACCAGCTGGCAACATGCGGTGTGGCAAGTGACTACATAGGACCGGAACCAGTACTGGGAATAGCGTCTTGCTGCATCAATCGTGCCATCAAAAGCTGGACCCGCACAAACCATCGAGAATACTGGGAGCAGACCCAGCGTTGCCGACAGGCGAAGTCCATCCTGGGCTATACGTACATAATGGATAGAGCCAGCGAAATCTTGGTTTTCACCATGGAAGACGTGAGGACGGTGGTTCAGATTCTCACTGGGACTACCATATGCACAAAATAGGCTATAACCTTTCGACAGAGCGCAGGAGATGAGGACCGGATGATGAAACACCCCTAACTCGCACAAGTTGAGTTGTCATAGGTCGCGGAAAATAATAAGCAAAAAAATATGGCATATTCTATTTTTTAATTTGCCTTTGTGCCGGCGCTGAGTGGACGGACCTGAAAATGCATAGTTCTAAAATATTCCATTAAGAAATATTCTATTTATAAGAATAGTTTTTTTAATGTGAATTTTAAATTTAAATGATTTTAAAATGCAGTTCTCACTACTTTAGTATCTAAAAATTAAAATGGGCTAGACTTAAAAATCTGGGATAAAAAGTGTTTCTAGTTCATCAGCTGTAATTATAAATTAATATTTTCTTACCTAACTATAAATTAGATGTTCTAAAGTTAACAATAATTCATTTGCTAAGACGACTCTGAAACCGTTAAAAAATGTAAACGTCCAAATGGTTCAATTTCAAATTCTATCTAAATACAGTTTAATTTACTTTAGAAAGTGACGGTGTTCAAATAACAAATTGGTCTTTTTTTGTAAACAAACTTTAAAATTTGAATCAACCAAATATCTTTGGAATAATATTTTTTCTCATAAATGGTAAAAATTAGTTCGGTCTAAGTTTGTCTAAAAACAACATATTTCTTCTTCTCGAAATTATGCGACGGGACTGAGTCTTGAGCAGGTAGAAACTTTGAGCGTTACAAATTTAATTGTTTTTACTTTGAAGATTTTAATTTATAAATAAAATTGGCAGAAACTAATTATTTCCAATAAATTAATTCTGCCTATTTTATTTATAAATTAAAATTTTCCCAGACGTAGAAAAGAAAATACTGATGTAAATCTTGAGATGATTTTAAATCTTTAAAAAATTTATACATTTTTTCGGGTTTGGATCTGATCATTTAAGAATCGTGAAAGGTTTCATAAAAATAACAAAAAGCTTTTATCATTCGCAAATTAATTTTAGAAGAATATTTAAAAAGATTTTAAAAATTTTTTATAATTTTTAAAGAAGAATCTGGGATATTTTAAGGCATATATTAAAATTTTGCAACTTTTTAAAAAGGTGAACGTAAAATTTAAAACCTTGAAAATGGGTACTTTTTTGAAGATTTTGAAATAAAATTTTCACAATATTTAAGGGTCCTTAAAAGTTTTAAGGTAATAAACACTTTTTGCTTATATTCTTCATAAAATTCGTCTTATTTTTTATATTGAAAAAATAATGTTAAGAAATTGTTTTAAATTATTTCAAAATAGAAAAAAAATTTGAACAATTATCGTTTTGAAGCTACGTATATAGTTGAAGATTATTTTTCAATTCTGCACTTTTTAGATTAGAATTCCGTGGCACAACTAACGCGCGAACAAAAATTACTTCAAAACTATTGCGGCAGTCGCTGGTCCAGGGGTGTTAGTTGAAGTTTGCCGGTTTTTTCAATAAAGAAAACATTTAATCCTCAAGGAGATCTCAAAATTTTTGTATTTAAAGTATTGACCATTGGATTCTACACATTCTGCTCATGTTTCAGGCTAGTCATGGATACCATTCCAAAAAAACTTTTTCTCTTTCGAGAGCAAAGACATTTTTACAGAAAAAGTATTAACATTGCTTAGGTGTTATAAAACTTTTTTAATAATAAATTTGTTTACTATTGTAAATATTAGGAATATAATGGGAATAATTTGTTTGCCCATCTTTATTACAATATTTTTCCAATATATGTTTCAACAATTTAACATTTAATCTTTTCGCGTACCGATAACATATGTGACGCGATCCGAGAAAAGGTACCGGAGCGTCCACGCGTAGATTTTTCTGGAGAAGGGAAAGAAGAAGCGACAAGCCGATTCATGATTCCGATATTCTTTTCTCTCTCCAGCACTCTCCACCCACTTCCACTACTGTAGAGGCTATCGTGCGTGTGTTCGGGTGTCTTCAGCAAACGCTTAGAGTAACTGTGTGCGAGTAGAGAGAGAAGATTCAAACGCTCTCTGCATCATTGCTAAAAAACGCTTACTGATAAAAAAATATTGCATAAATTGAAAATCCGATTTCATATTCGTAAAGAGCGATTTTTATTCGACCAGAAACAATAATAATCTGAAAAATGATTTTTGGACGCTCCGGTACCTTTTCTCGGATCGCGTCACATATGTTTCAATAATTTTACCTCGCGAAATACGAATTTTTATTTATAGCCGATGTCTAGATTTTTATGGCACATATTAAGCGTATGATGGATGCGGTAGTTTTACTTCGATTCTACTTACGAACAGAATTAAGAAATGCCAAAAAAAGGATGAAGAGATTGCAAATAACGATTTTCATTTTTCTTGAGACCACAAACTAATTTAACTAATTTTAAAATAAGATCTTTAGTTGTAACTGATAAAGTTGGATATACTTATTATCACTATTATCACATTATTGATAGTGGTATGAGATCATGATAATACCGTGTTCTGTAAAACGTATTTTATTGCTTTGATACAGGGTTGGTATCTTTGAAAAGTTAAAGGTAGACCATACCTACACTATATTATCTTACAAATTATTAATTTAAACCCCAATCAATTCAATTTGTTTCATGCGTATAATTTTTATAGGAGAAGGTTAGGTATGAGAAAGAGCAGGGAGTAGACTCGCTAATTGAAAGGTTAAAGAGGTCGATTGAGAAGGTAAAGGATGAGCTGGGTACTATAGAACAACGAGTAGGGGGATAGGAAGGCTGGTGGCACGAGAAATGATGGCAGAGAAAAGCGAGTGTGAAAAAGTATGTAACAAAATTGAGAAAAGGGGAACTAGAGAAGGAGAAAAAATGATCATGCAAAGATGCTGGAAAAAAAGGGCAAAAGGGATCAAATTAACAAGAAAAGAACTAAATGAAGGAATAGATAGGCTTAAAAGAAACAAGGCGACATGAGAAGATAGGATGGAGAAAGAAGCGATGAAGTATGGAACAGAAGGAGTTAGGGATGGGATGTGAAAGATCTGTAACAGGGTCTGCAAAGGAGAAGAGTGGTCGAAAGAGCAGATGACAGGACTGGTGATACCGCTCAGTGATCCGAAAAGTGCTATGGCAGGCAATGAAAGAGAGGGCTGTATAGGAAAAGTTGGTGGAGAGGATAAAAGAAATTTCCACTGAAACCAGGATCAGGGTGAAGATAGGGAAGGTTAAAGGGCCGGTTTTATGGACAGGAAGAGGTCAGAGGTAAGGGTGTCCGTTGAGTCTGCTACTATTTAATATGCTGCTGGCTGACTTAGAGGAGAAGCTAAAGGAAAAGGGGAAAGGGGAAACGATTTCGGGTAAAAGCAAACTATACCCTTTAGCATACGCGGACGATATAGTTCTATTTTTAGATGATGAAAAGAGAATGAATCTAATAAGGAGAATCTTCGCAGAGTATGTGAGAACAAAAGCTTTGGAAGTGAACGTAGATAAGATAAAGGTTATGTGCTTCAGAAGTCAAAAGAGCAAAATAAATTACGTTTAAAGTTGAATGGACAAAAAGTGGTAGATGTGGAGTTCTGTTACCAAGGTTTTTCATTTAAGGCAGAAGGGGGAAACGAGCTGCAGGTGTGAAAAAAATTGAATGTGCGAGTAACAAGATGGACCAAATATGCGGAATAGAAACGAGAAGGTTCAAGGACGATTCAAGAATGAGGGTCTGGTTGTTGGACGCGTTGGTGAAAGCGGTGTTGTGTTATGGAGTGGAGATCTCGGGATGGAAGGAACATAGGAAAGTTGAGAGCATTCATGGGCGATTTCTGATATGCGTATTGTGGTAAGCTGGAGTTACCCAGGATATATGTTAAGGGAGGAATTAAGGAGGGGAAAAATGGTTACAAGACAAATTAAGAGAGCCTAGAGGTTTGAAGAGAAGCTAAAAAGAGAAGAGGAAAGCAGAAAAACTCAAGCATGTTTAAGCGAAATTTGGAACAATAAGGGGAGAGGCAATTTGGGAAATTCAAAATAGTAGGAAGAAAGGAAAAAAGTAAGAGGGGTTTGTAATCGACGAGAAGTTGTTATGGAATTGGATGACAGAGAATTAGAGCTATAAGTAAAATAAGTAGAAGAGAGATAGACAAAGATTATAGATTCGAGGTACAATATGATGGTTAAAAGGTTGACGAAACCAGAATATCTGCAAAAAATAAAGCAGAAAGAAAAATGAAGTAGAGTTGTACGGTTTAGAATGGGAAAGGGGTAAGAGCATACAGATATTGCATGAATGAAAAGGAAAATCTATATAGAGTATGTGCATACGAGACGGAGTCATGGGCACATGTCTCAAATATATATGTATAGGAGAGGAAGGTGGAAAGTTGAGTGTGGATGAGTGCGTCAGAAACATTTTAATGGTAATGGATAGAGAGTGGTGTGGATGAAGAAATTGGAAGAAGTAAGGGAAACCTAGGGAGTAGGGCAGAGCCAAACATGTAGTCCTGAGAAAGGACAGTAAAAAGCAAAAATTTGTTTTCAATTTTGTATAAAATGCATTTTTATGGTAAGATAAAACGGAAGCTCTGGAAGACCGCTTATTTCTAGCATTAATATTACTTTTGTTTATACTTCGTAAGGCGAAATATTAGAATATAAGTAGTAGTTAAGTTAGATTAATGATGGAATTGTAAATATATGTACATGGAGTGGAGGCCCTCATGAAAGATATAAAAATTATTGTTCTTTAGTATTTATTTGAAGTAAAAAGATGGCACAAAGTGCTGAAATTTCACAATAATGGGTAAGACCAAAGCTACTGATTTTTGGATAGTATCTGTAGGGTTGTGGGGTGTAAGATGGAGGGGGTTCAAATGAAAGTTATTTGTATCCTTTTATTCAGTAAGCACTTCTCCGCAATCCATAAAAAATTGGTCACTTTCGATCAAACCCAGAACTACCAGTCTAAGTTTTTGAAAATTCAAAAATTTCCTAGGTTAAATATATAGGATTTTAAGGTGCCATTAATATCGGGATTTTTAAAAAGAAAAAAAATGGATTTCCTTCCTCTGGAAATGGATGCCTAATCTTACTCTTCAGGTCGAAAAACTTTTTTTAGACTATCCTAATGTATGGTTTATCTTTTTAAAAATATACAACACTTTATAGTTCTATTCTTTTAAAATAAATTATAATAAATAAATACATGGTATAATATAACAAAGAATATGGCAGAAGTGACTTAAATAAAAAAAAATGATTTAAATTTCTTGTTTTCAGGCCATATAAACAGAAATTTGGTATTCACATTTTTATGCAGAAATCGAAATATTATTTATGTCTTTATATTTTTAACAAAATCCTTTTTCTTCTTAGTCAATGCTCATAAGAAGTTGTGATATTTGCAGTATGACTTTTTTAAATGGGAGTTCAAAAAACCACCTGAAGTGAAAACAAAACTTAAGGGATATTCTTGTAAGTATATTTAAACACCCTTGGAACTAATAAATTTATATTCATTTGGAATTTCTAAATTTCTCCACTTAATACGAAAAATTACAATAAGCATTCCCTTAAACTGATTCGGATTGTACAAAAATATTCGATTAGGAAAAGTGTTTGTTCTTATGTACGTTACGAAAAAATGTTAAAGGACGTTCTTTATGCGTCAAAATTAAATTTTTCGGATTCATAGAAATAACTATAGAAAAAAATCCTGGTAAAAAATTCAGAAACGAAATTTCTACTAGGAAATTATAGAAAAGCATCATATGAAAAGATTTAAATAATTAGTGGCGAAATTGGAAGAAAGTAATAATTCCTTATTTTGAACTGTCTACACAAATTTACATGAAAATTTAATAATATAATATAATTCATTATATATTATTTCATTTAATAAGAATATAAAGACCTAGCTGTTCGAGTGAAGTTTAGGCTTACTAATAAAAAAATGTAATATTTTGAAGGAGAATAAGAAGCTTGTCACTAACTTGAAATAAAATAAAATTCTGCATTCTCGTGAAGAACTTGTTCTTAAATTAAATATAAGAACCCGGTTCTGTCCATGAAAGATAAACAATACAAATTGAATTATGTAATTAGTTTAACTGATCACTAAAATATGAAATTAATTCTTCCTCGGATGAATTGACAATCAGTGACTTTTGTTGTTTTTTATAATGATTTAAATCTACAGTAAGAATTTTTAATCTAAGGATAACGAACGAATATCTCAATAAAAATAAATATCACTGGGATTAGTAAAAAATTGCGACATAACTGTTACCTAAAATATATCTTAATTTTTTAAAGAATTTATGACTTTTTACTAAAATATTTAATGCGCGAACAGTAGAAATGTCGCACAAAGGTATGCAGAAAGAAAATTTCAGAAATTTGAATTTTGGAGGCATAGCATGAAATTTCGATTTTCTCCTAGCCGGGCAACCAAGAGGGTACAAACGAAACTATGTTAGTAAATAAAAGTCGATCCCCGTTTAACAAGATGATAATGTTACAAGTTGAATCTTCAACCAAAAAAGATGAATTTTGAATCCCAAAAGAAAAGTATTTTGAAACAAAATAGTTTATAATCACTAATTAAACTGATTAATTAAAAACCTAGAAGATGAATTTTGCAGCAAAAAAGATAAATTATGTGTCCAGCAAGACGAATTTTTAAGTAAATACATGAGTTTTTATCAAATATTTGAATCAACATTCAAAAAACCATAATTAATTACATTTTAAATCTCAAACAGTTATATTTAATACGAGAAGATAATTTTTATCCAAAATAGCTGATATGGTCATAAATATCCTCCTTGTTTGGGTGGAATGGCGATTTGTCATTATAGGAAATGATAAGGAGATAATCGGGGAATTCTCTCAGGAGAAAGTGATAGGGCTCTCAGAAGATAGAGAGAGAGGTAATGGAGGAATGGTCACTGATCTTTTTGACGACAGGTAAGTTCGCTCTGATGGACGCGTCCCTTTATTTCTCGAAAGACAGAGAGAGAGGGAGTGGAAGAATGGTCGCTCTTCCTTGCGGACACTGGTGGTTTTGTTTTTGACCAAGGTGGCGTTGAGTTTGGCCAGGAATTGGTCAAGGCGGGCCATGCTCTTGGGTTCTTTCTTCCGGCTGGTGGGGGGAACCACGTAGATCCTAGGACAGCCTGGTGTTTTTATCAAATATTTCCATGCTTGGAGCCCGATCGTGGTGAGAGTGAGCGAGAGAAAGATGGAAAAGAAAAAAAATATATATAGGTTTAGGATCCAGCCGAGTACAGCTGGGATGCCAGCCGACCTGTAAAAGGAGAGAAAAGGATTAAACATAAAGAGAACGTATATATTAAGTAATTCGCTTACCATTGTTTTTTTGAAATTTCTTGAATCACAAGGTTTTTTTATTTTCTTTTATGAAACACTGTTGATAATACACTAGTGAGACTCGTAGTGGATTTGTGCTGATGCAAAGTGACAGGTCGCCCATGTCGTGATAGTACTAGGAGTGCTTAAGCTATTTCGCTGTATGTCAGTTATTTAGAGAGAGAGAGAGAGAAGAGTAGTTCCGCTCTCTGCCGCATGGGGCGTACGCAAACCATGCAGGGTTGCGGCTTGTCACCTAGAGCGGATATCCAGCCGTGGGAGTAAGAGAGAGAGAGAAAACAAGTTTTGGTGAAACTCTGTTTCGGTGTAAGTTTGGCCTAGCCCGAGCGGTATTCCGGCCCGAGAAGATTGCTTAGAACTAATAGCGAATTTCCAGCCGTTAGTATAGAAATTTTCTATATACAGGATGTATTTTATGTATATGCCGTACCTCGGTCCAAGAATTTTTAATAAGGTATGGCAAAATGAGAAAGAAATGTTATTCTTTATAATAATTGTGATATTTGTTTTGTATTTTGCTTTAATTTTCAGTCTCAGCTAAGCTATAAAAAAGTATTATTTTAATAAATGTATCATGTTATAGTTTATCAATTTCATTGCTATTTAAACCGACGTATTATCATTATCTAGTTTTTAAATTTTAAGAAGCGCACGTCCTATTACAAAGTAATTAAACGCAAATTTGTACATCTTATTTTGAAAAAAAAATATTTATAAAAATTGGAATGTATTTTGTGTTGTTTTTCCGCAAAGGTAATTCGTCCATATTTAATTTTATTTTTTACGATGCAAATAAAAACTGCGTATCCTATGCAAAAATGGGTCAGAAAAAAATTTGCAGATATCATTTCGGGAAATAATATGGTTGATTGGCATTTTATCAATCTTTTTGTCTTTTCCCAGAAATATAAATTTTTAAATTGTAGTTTTTTTTAGGATAAAAAAAACGATCTAGTTATTTTGTTAACACCTCAAACTGTAATAATAAAGAAAGCCTGTCATAATTCAAAAATGCATAAACTGAGAAAGTATATATAATTTTCAAAGATATGAAGTATCAAGGGCGGAAAAAGTACTAAACTTAATATTGGTACGAAAAGATTGTATTGACATAAGATTTTTCGTGATAAAGAATGTAAATTTTCAATTGCTTAGACAATTTGAGTCCAAAAAACTTGTTCCACAATGTTAGTTATGCTATGCAAGACGCGCAAAAAAATTGACTAATAAAAACTGTGCAGATAAAATAAATATACTTATTTGTTGACGAATCACTTTCTAAAAGGATGTGTAGTTTATGTTTTATTTGTAAAACACAGTCAAAATTTCGGAAAAAAATTGCTCACTATCGGCAAAAGCTGAGAAAATAGAAAAATTTTGTTCGCTTCATGAAGAGCTACAAATTTGGTATTAAATAGTTTTTAAATATAGATTTTTAAAATGTGACCAAAATGATTCCTTGCCACCGACACCATCATAATGATAAATCAAAAAGTTTTTAAAAGAAATAATTTTTTTCTACAACAAATTGATGGACTGAAATTTAGAACAATTATCTTTTTAATTAAAATAATAATTTGTCATTGTAAGCATATGTGCGTTAATCTTAATCAAAAGCGAGTTTATTTAGGAAATTAAAAAAATAAAAATAAAAAGTAAGATTCGTAAAATTGTTAATTTTGTCATTATATTTTTTTATGTATCATTGTGTTGAATTCTGATTTTGACCACTGTGTGGCAGTTTAATTTTCTTGTTAAATATATTTTCGTGAGAGAATTAAAATAAAGTTTTTTATTTTATTTCGAAAAAGACTAGATGCGACATTTCAAATCGCAAACAATATATTTCATCATTCTACATTTTCTTGAATAAATAGTTAATTTCAACGATTTGTGAGTTGATGAGAGTTTACATTCCGTACTCTAAAACACATCATGATTGGGCGGCGGGTGCCTACTGGAGTCTCAATCATTTCATCATCGTTTAATTCGATTGTCGCGTGGCTTACCATGTTTACTTTTACACGTTTTCTCTTATGGCCAAAGTATTTATAAATTCCAGCCAGAACATTATAAGTCTCCAATATGGCAAATACGTCACCATCGGATGTTGATACTACAATTTGTTCATCGTTTGGAACAGGCCTATACGATGAAGGTGCTATTTTTATTTTAATCGAATTATCGCCAGAAAAAAAATATCTTCGAAGTTCGAATGTCCGGTCCGAGTTCATATAAGGTATGAGCCGAATAAATGGAAGTTGAACAAGTTCACACCCATTTCCATCAGGAGAAGGAAGCCTTGTAGAAGGTTCTATAGATCTGAAAGCAGAGGGAGCCCCTACGGGAGGAGATCTGGACCTGCCACGACAAGGACTCTCGGCAGGTTGAAGAGATCTCTCAGGAGAATGATTTCTTTCAGGAGAAGAAGAAGAAGATCTGTCACGAGGTAAAACAAGAATAGGCCTGCCATTAGGTAAGCAATCGAACTGCAAAGTTAACTCTGAAACACGAAAGAAAGAATTATATTTTTTTAAGTACTTCGGTATTCCCATCAGCCCTAAGATTCTAGATACTTGTCCAGATTTTAAAGTGTTTTCAAGATTTGGAAGATATCAAAGAAATTTAAAAGGAGATCAAACATGTCTCAGATTTAAAAAGGTTTCAACTTATTTTAACAGATTTGATAGGTCATGTGCTATAAATAAACGAAGCTGTTCATAGTGTTAAGCGATGGGTAGCGCTTCTAGCGGCCAGAACAAGATATCTTGTGTATTTAAAAGCAGCACCAATTTTGAATTTAATAAGCAAATGTAATTCTAAATAATTTTTTTAACATATCAAAACAGTCATGGTTATGTTGTCATGTTATATTGTTATACTATGCTAATACTATTATTTCACTATACATAAATATCTAGTATATTAGATAGTTTGTGTAAAATAACACCATTGTTCGATGATTTGCTTCCACAGTCAACTACGCTACACTCGTATATTCTTTTTCTGCAGTGTTTAACATACATTTTACCACAATTTACTTGCAAAAAACAATTAATGAATTCTGTGATTTTTTTAATCCGTTGTTTTAATAATGCATTTGATTATGGTGTGCTGTTCGGATGGAATGCACCCATCGTTTAACATGATCAATAAAGATTTTCGTGCAGGCAACAAATTATTCAATAAATGTTTGTTATGGAAGAAGCCCCCACTGAGCAAGTGGGCTTCACAACCTCCTGTAGAAAAAAAAGAGCTAATCCTGAAACCGATTAGCGCTTTACACAGTTCGAGTGGCGGTGGATTTTCGCAAACACTTTTCCTAATTTGGAAATGATAGGAAATGGTATTTGGGTTTTGGCTAGTAGACATAGAGATGACAGCATTTGGACTGCATGATTGGCTCCATGGCTTTATAAACCTGTTTTTATGGAAACAGTTTACTTTTATTTCCCTAGGGAAATAAATTGTACCCTTCATTACTAAGAGAAAAATGCTTAGACCTCTTTCGTATTGCATCATAGTGAGTTATAAAATCGTTTTCGGGACATGGCTAGTAGACACACGGATTACAGCATTTAGGCTTCATGATACGCTCCATGATGGCTGGGCGCATTATAAACCTGTTTTCATGGAAATAGTTTAATTTTACTTCCATAGGGCAATAAATTGTACCCCCTACTACGTATAAAAAACATTAAGAAATGTATAAAGGTTTATTTAAATTATTAATTTAATGGCGATAAGCTTTTTAAATAAAAAAATCCCATTCTCAAGCCAAACCATGCGACATAAGAAAAATATTTTTGAAATAATTTTTCAATTAAAAATCATCAAGTACTATGCGATATACGATTACCAGAATAAATAATAAAGTGTCGCTTTTCAGAAATCTATACAACTTGCCACTTCAGAGTTTGGGAGAAAAGGGTGAGAAATAGTGAAGGGGCTGAAGGAAACGGAGATGAAACCGAAGAACACAGGAAAAAGGAAAGACGGAAAGAAATTCGTAAAGTCATGATAGAAGTAATAGGCATTTATAAAAAAAGGCAGGAAAAAGGGGGAAGAAATTAGGATCAGGAATTAGGCCGGAAATGGATGTACTTAGGAAAGAAATGAAAAACTAGGATGACGTGAGTGGGATTACGGAGAAGGAAAGACTGAGAAAAATAGAATAAAGAATAGAAAAGAAAGGTAGGCAAGAAAGCAAAAGAAACATAGTGATAAAGGGTATAACATTAAATGGGAAGAAGATGCACGAACGAGTGGAAGAAGTAATAAAAAGGTTTGATGCAAAAGTAGAGATAGAGGAAGTGCGATGTATAGGAAGGGAAGTTCAAAGAAGGCAGAGATTGGTACTGGTGAAACTAAGGAAATGGGAACATAACAGGGAAGTGATGGCAAAGAAGAGGATTTTATATGGGAGTTAGGAGAAAATAGAGGATGGTTTGACATGGGTAGAAGGGAGGATGAAATATAATTTAAGGAAAATAGCGGAAGAGGAAAGAAAAAAGGGAAGAAGAACATGGGTTAAATGTGGGAGGATACAGAGAGACGGAGTTTGGTGGCATTGGGATGAAGAAAGGGAAGAGTTAGTAAGAAATAAAGGACAGGGAAAGTAGAAGAAAAAGGAACATGAGGTAGGAAAATAAGCAATAGTGAGAGGCAAAAAGAGACAAAAAACGAATATAGGGAAGAATGGCGGATATGTTACTAGAATATAGTAGGATTGGAGGGAAAGTATAGGAGATTTATGAGAAATTGGACACAATGGGATGTAGTAATAATGATGGGGATGTGGCTAGATAAAAAGGAATGATAAAGTGTAAGGCGAAGAGGTTATTTGTAACCAAGAGGTTACAAACGGTGAGTTCAAAAAGCAATGAGGAAGAATAAAAAGGGCAGAGCAATGCAAGGAACGTCATGGGAGTGAGAAATGAATGTATAATAGGGAAAGATAAGAAAGAGAGGAAAGAACAAAAAGAAAAATTGATAGTAGAAGAGCTTAAGATGGGAGAAGAGAAGTGGAAGATAGTGGGGGTTAATGTGAATGGAGATATGCAGAAGAAAGCATAGGAGTTAAAAGCAATGGTGGAAGAAAATAAAGAAGGTATTAGATCTATAATAGGTAAGGATTTCAATGTGAGAACAGGAGATAGAGGAGGAAGGCAATAAGGAAAAAATAAGGAGAAGAGGGAGGAAGAAAATCAAAAGATAATGTGCTGAATAGGGAGGAAAGGAAGTTGTTAAAGAGCTTGGAGAAGTTGAGATGGTTTATTTTAAACGGGAATATAGAGGAAGATGAGGAAGGAGAATATACATGGTCAGGATGAGAAAGAGGAACAGTGACTGATTATGTGATGGTGGACGATGAGGTAAGAGAGGTCAAGAAATTAGAGGTGAGTGATTATATTGATTCGGATCACTTTCCCTTAATAGTGACATTGGAGAGAGAAAAAATGGAAAAAATCATAGAAGTAAAAAGAGGATTAGAGTGCACAAGAAAATGAAGTTAGCAAAGAGGGAAATAGAAGTGGATGGGTTGAGGATTGTAAAGAGAAAAGAAAGGAGTTCAGAAAGGAATTAAAGAAGTGGAAAGAAGAAAAAAGTAATGAGGAAGAATATAGGAGACAAAAAAAAGAATATTCTGACTTGTGTAATCCAAAGAAAGAGGAAGAAAATAAAAGGTTTGAGGAAAAGGTGGAGAAGGCTAGGACAGAAGAAGAGATATGGAAGGTAGTAAATAAAGATAGAGCAAGAAGAGAAAGAGTAAACCAATATTTTGAAATTGTAATATAGACCATTTTTTTGGATTTGCTAGGAGGACGTTAAAGATTATAGGTGTGTGACGCTGATGTCAACACTGTACAAAGTATATGTAACAGTTTTGTCGGATAAATTACAGAGAGAAGATGAGAAAAAAAAACATAGAGTCATTGAATCAGACAGGATTTAAAAAAGGAATGGGAGTAATAGACAACGTATATGTTCTGCACTATCTAGTGAATAAGCGGATTAAAAGGAAAAAAGTGGCCATGATAGGAATGTTCGTGGACTTAAAGGCAGCGTTTGACTCATTAGACTAAGGCGAAATAGAAAAGGTAATAGTGAAAAGGAGGATAAGCGAGGGATGAATACATTTATATTTTGCAAAACAACGTCTCCACGTCTGCCGACTGTCCCGCACGCCGAGATATCACTCAAGAAAACATATGCTTAATCATTTGCGACGCATATCGCTTACACGTGTGAAGGTCGCACGCATGACGTTGACATACGAGCTGTAAATAATAATTTTAATTAATTGCTATTAAGCTGCATTGATCCAAGGCACTGTTGTATATACAGTTATTCACAAAACCACAAAACAAGGAAACTTCTTGGCAGACCAATATCATTTTCACACTACATGCGTATTTGAAAATTTTTCACATCCCTTTCGGGAGAAGGCAGACCAATCATTTTTATTATTTCGTTTATATAAGGGAAATTGAAATATTTCATTTTCACAATATATCAAGGTTTGAATTAGATGACTATTATGAGATTAATAATTAATTATCGGCAACAGGAAAGCACGCGTGCGTTGCAGATAGGTTGTCATATGCACTCATATGTGAAGTACGCTTTGATGACATTGCGACAGGTGATGGCAGCATGCGTGCCTGATTTTGCATAGCATGCCTCGCACGCGTGTTAGTATTGCGCGTCGCACGATTGTCGGAGCAACTAATCATATACCTAGAGTATCGCAATTGAATTACGTCCCCTGCTGGCTTTAAAGTAGCTACATTGATGCATATTCGATAGCAGAGACTTTTTGAAAGAAAAAATGAATAAAATTGTTTATGTGTTATTAAGATTTGGTAACAATAATCACAATTAACAATAAAATAATTAATTTACTCTTCCTCCTCTAAAGTTTCAACAATTAAAAGTTGCAGTACTTTCTGAATAACAACTTCCAGATTTGAAAAATTGTGTTCTGCTTAACATGGTTTCTATTATTGAATAACTATATCGAGTTAAATTATTGATTAAATTAAATATTTAATTTTTATAGAATGTTATATATTGATAATATAATGGGAATAATTTGTTTGCACATCTTTATTACAATATTTTTCTCATATATGTCCCAATAATTTCACATTTAATCGTTTCGCGTAACGAGAACATATGTTTCAAGAATTTTACCTCGCGAAATACGAATTTTAGTATATAGCCAATGTCTGGATTTTTATGATATTTTAATCTAAGATTGATGTAGTATTTCTATTTAATTTTCTACTTACGAACAGAATTAAGAAATGTCATAAAAAGGATGAGCAAATTGCAAATAACGATATTCATTTTTCTGAAGACTGCGAACTAATGTAAATACTTATGAAATGAGATATGTATTTATAAATGATACAGCTTGACATGCGTGTTACCTATATTTGACATTAATATGACATCACGACAGTAACGGGTGCTTTAAAGCGTATTTTATTGCTATGACACATAGCAGCTTTATTTGGTATCTTTGAAAAGTTAAATGCAGATAAGACGTACCGGATTCACTTTAAAATGAGAGAAATTGGACAAAATCTTACTGTAGGCCAATATATTATCTCACACCTTATTAATTTATATCCCGTTCTATTCAATATGTTCAATTCGTAGACTTTTTCGATTCCAGGGGGAAATGAGTTTATTTTAAGGTTATATAACCATTAAGATTTCAGTTTCAAATAAAAATTAAATGAATTAATAGAAAAAATACAAATTTTAATAAGCTATTCGAACCCTCAACCGAATATGGTTAATTTTTAAGAAAATTGTTCAAGACGTTCCGTTCTGTTGACCCAATGTTGTACTGACTGCTACTGTTTTTTTTAAATTGACGTTAAATATGACATACACTTAGTAAAATAAATATGACCCAAAAAAGAAAATAACTACATATTTACGCATTATTTTCTAATTTTCAAGCATTTTCTGCCATCTTTTTGATAACTAATTATTACTGATGGAAAATTTTAGAATCCCTTATGACTTTTTAAGTGATTTCTGTTTGTTTAAATCAACGACACTTGCTGTAAGAATTATTTTTTCGAACAGATGTGAAATAATAATCGAATTTTCTTATTGAAATATAATGGTTGATCATTTTTTCAATTAGTAATTTTTTTAAATTACGTATTTCTTTAAACATCTAATTATAGTTAATTTTGTTAATGTCCTAAGCTCGAGTCAGAGATATCCACTTTTTTTCAAACTTTGATACTTTTCTTTTAATGTTTAACTAATTTCTTTCAATTTAAATTATATTTATTTTCTGAAGCATACTTTTGTCCAAAAATTTCAAAAAGAAATATAAGATAGAACACATTTGATTATTTTCCACACTGTATAGTATCTATTAAACATTAAAGAAGTGCGCTTATACATCATATATTTGAAAAAAGAATAGTTGTTTTGATAAGACATATATATTTTAACATTTAAAAATTGTTTTAAATGTCATTAAACTTTCTCAAATTATTCTTCTTGGGTATTTATTTACAATAAAAAATATCGGACAAAGTTCTGAAAATTCAGAAAAATATGTAAGAATATATCTACTTGATTTTTGGGTTATATTTGGGGCGATGTGGGAGGTAAGGTGGAGGGGGTTAAAATGTAAGTGATCAGTTTTATTTTTTTTCTGTAGAAACTTCTCCTTAATTCCTAAAAAGTTTGGCAAATTTCGATTAAACCCAGAAGTATCAGTCTAATTCTTCGAAAATCCAATAATTTCCTAGGTTAAATATATGGGATTTTTAAGTGTTTGGTGGCACGAGTTAATATTGGAATTTCGGAAAAGGAAATCATACGCGGTTCGGAATTGAAAAATGGGAACATGTAACATGTAACTGATTGTTTATATAATCGATCATTTAAAATGTCAATATATTAGAATTGTGTAATTTTTAAAAATTTTACAACATATTTAAATAAATATGAAATTGACATTTTCGATTTGTTTTGTTTAATTGAGGGTCCGGATGCAATAAGGGCACATAAAATTTTCTCGTGGAAAAACGAAGTCCCCTGGAGGCTTTCAAAAAAAATTTTCGCATTTTCATTTTAAAAAAATATATATGGATGTGAAATTTGATTGCGCATTTTTTTTCTCAAGACAAAAAGTTGTCACTTTTTAGTTTAAAAATTAAAGCCAAAAAACTTACTTTTTAAAAAAATCGATTTCAATCCGTTTTTCACTTTAACTCGTGCTCTGTTCCTCAGTTTTTGGTATTTTTAAATGAAATTTTTAGCAGATATACCTTTGGGTATGCTTCGATTCATAGAGGAAAAGGAATTCTAAATAAAATTCTTAAAAATTATTAATAATTTTTTTCTGATGCTCGGCGTGAATCAGACTTTTGTAACTTCCAGCGTATCGCCTGTCGAGCGAATTTCAAACAAGCAAAGACTTCTCATGAAAAAAATGAGAAAGAAACTATGATAACATTTTTTGAAAAGTTTTGGATCAAAATAGATAATAGTTATGAGTAGTGATGATTTTAGTTAATGGCAGCACACCACGATCTTTCGCTAGTAAATTTTTTCTTATAATATGATAATGATTAAATTTTTTACTGCATAACAATTTAGAGAAAGCAAGTAGATAAAACACCCATAAATTATATTGGGTTTTGAATATATTTTTCCGGTTTATTTAGATGTAAATTTAGGAAATTCTAATGTCACCTAATATTTACGCCTACATTCGGCTTAACTCGTAAGTGACCTTGAACATTCGCATTGTAAAGAAACCTATGCTACAGTTCATTGCACTTTTTCTAAATCCATTTTCGAGTACATTTTAAAATAAAAACATATCAGTTAGTCCTTATTCACTGGACAGTTCACATCTGAGAGTAAAGATTATATTGAATCTAGTT
>JAAAKG020157908.1:0-29907 GCA_010014905.2 Druon quercuslanigerum | reverse complement strand
TTTTTAAACTAAAAGACTAATTTTTAACAATTTAGTTTAATTTTCAACTAAAAGTATTACTTTAAAAAAATATTTGAATTTTCAAACTAATTAGTGTTTTAACGAAATTGTTTAATTTTCAACAAAAAAGTTAATTTTCAACTCAGAAAGATGAATTTTTAACCAAGATATATTTTTTTCTTGTATGAAAGATAAATTGTTAATTTAAAAGGACAACCGCTTAACAAAACAGTTTAATTTTCAAAAAAAATGACTTTACCAAAAAATGTGATCGTTATATTTTTTAAGTTAATTAATTTTAATTAATTAATTAAATAATTTTAATTAATTTTTCACTAAAAAGATGAATTTTTAACAATATAATTAATTTTTTAACCAAATGGATGAATTTTCTACTAAAATAATGAAAATTTAACTAAAATAGTTCAGTTTTTAATTAAAAATATAAATATACAGTCAAAAATCCAGGTAGTTACATTTTAAACTAAAATTATGAATCTTCTACCTAATGTAGTTAAATTTGCAGATGAAAAAAATGTTTAACAGTTTTAAAAAATTCTTTAAAAAAGACGTTTCAACAAAAATGTCGAAAATTTTACAAAGTAGATTAATTTTCATCCAAACATGATGCATCTTCAACAAAAAATATTGACAATTGAAAGCTTAACCAAAAAGCTGAATTTTCAACAAAGTAGTTACATTTATAAACAAAGAGATAAATTTTTAACTAAAGAAAAAACTAAATCTGTAATAAAAAATGGAATAGTTAAATTTTTAATTTAAACAAACTAATTAAAAAAAAAATTAAGTTGTTACCCAAAACTTTGAATTTTCAAACAAAAATACTGATTTTTTATTAAAAAAGAAAATTTCAACAAAATACATTAATTTTGGACTGCGAAAGAAAATTTACACCTAAAATAGATTAGTTAAATTTTCCGTTAAAAAATTAATTTTTAGCAAAAAAATAAACAACTTTTTTCATGCAAACAATTACATGTATAACTACAAACTTAATTTTTAAAAGCAAGCAACTACAAAAAGAAGAAGCAAAAACAAGAAAAATAAAAATTTCCTGATTTTTTTCCTGAGAAAATTTCTCGATTTTTAGTAACAAATTTTAGTACAAAATTTTTTTAGTAACAAATGGAATTAATTCAAATCACTCAAAACTTGTAAGCAGTACGCTATTATTATAATTATTATTTAGAGTTTAAGATTGAAAAAACATCCTAAATCTAGTATAAGACGGATCCCATCCGAGTATAACCGAGTCAAGCGCTGCTTAACTTCGGCGATCGAAGGAGAAGCCTCAAACAATTCTATGTGTCCAACCGGACAAATTCTAAAAATATTGTTTAAATATTTATGGATCTGCATAATGTGAAATAAAGCCAATAATTAAATGAAAACAATTAAAAGTTTAAAGAAGCCGAAATTTACAATGAGTTGTAAAATTACAAATATTATTCACCTAAGAACAAGAATTAATTAATATAAAGCAAAGAGAGAACTCGCTTTCAAAATTTTTATTGTTTTTGATCAAAAAGGGAGAAACGCATAGGAAGCAATTGCCTCATATTGTTGGAAAATTTTATTGAAAAATTAGATACATTTTTTAAATTTAATTTTTAATTTATCATTACAAAAATATTATTAGAAGGATTTTTAAAAATATTAGAAACAGAGATTTAAAAAATATATAAAATATTTGATAAATTTTCAGAAATGCTTCCAAGTTTTAAAATATTATTTTAAAAAACATTAAAATTGTAAAATAATTGTCTTAAAATCTTTCAAATTTTCCTGGAAATTTTAAGAAAATTAAAAAAGATTTTTGAATATTTCATTTATATAAAAAAGGAATCTAGAAGTTTAAAATGTTATTTTTTTTATTTCACAAGGTTTTACAAAATATTAGGAAAAATTTGAGCCTTCAAAAAAAAGATTGAGTTCTTTTAAAAATTTGAAAGGAATACAAATTATTAAATAAATTGTAGGAATTGCTTCCAAGTTTTAAAATATTTTAATTATATGCAAAACCTCTTAAACTCTTAAAAATATTTTTATTTCAGTCGAATTTTTCAATTCAAAATGTGAAAATATGGTCTGAAATCTTTCACATTTTTCTCGGAATTTTAAGAATTTACTTTTTCCCTTAAAAAAAATTTCAAAATTCTGTTAAAGCTTTCAAAATTTGAAAAAAACATTCGCATTTTTAAAAATCTTTTACAGTTGAAAATTCTTATTCAATCTCTTCACATCTTCTAAATATTTCTTGAATTTACTCGATTGCTTAATTTTAATTTTTAATCTTACCAAATTGAAACATTTTGCTACAAATCTTTTACTATTTTTCAAAATGTTTTGAAATCTTTTTCAATTTTCTCTTAACTTCTTTTTAATTCTGCAAAATTAAAAAATTGTCTTGAAATCTTACTGATTCTTCTGCGACAATATATGTTTTTTTAGAAATGCTTTGAAATCTTTTTAAATACCCTCTTCAAATTAATTTAAACAAAAAAAGTTTTTTTTCATTTTCTTGAAACCTTAAAAAATCCCTATAATATTTTATACGTTTTTATTATTTATAAATTGATTCAAAACGATAAAAAAATTAATTGAAATTCTTGAATAAATCTTAAGAATATTTTTTCATTCTTTTGAGACCATTTTTTCAAGTCCCGAACAATTAAAATAATTTCCGTAAATTCAAAACTTAAAATTATCATATTAAAACTAAACTTAAACCATTTAAAATTTTAACAGAAATATTTTTTAAAAATTAGGTTCGAAATGTTTTAGAATTATTAAAAATCTTCTACGTTTTTGTTTAATTCTTTAAAATATGTTTCCCCCATAATTTAATTTTTCTTATCTCTTTGAAAATGTAAAAATTTGAAAAATTATAGAGTGGTAGTAAAATGTTAAAAATATAAATATTTCCCAATACTAAACAATCGCTTACAATTTAAATTTTTCTACACAACTGTTAAATTTTTAACCAGGCAAAAAAGATGTCTAACAAAATATTCTGAAGTTTCAACAAAGCATTCAACCGAACAGTTAAATGTTTTACCAAAAAGTTCATTTTTTTATCAAGAAGATTTTCTAAAATTTTCTGAAAAGTAAGACGAATTATCGACAGAATATATTATTTTATTACCAATTGCAGAAAACTCTTAAATCTTTATAAATAGATAAATAGCAACTGATCAGATTTTCGACAACAATGTGTTCGACATTTTTGAGATATTTGGTAATATCGCTTTTTTATGGCAATTAAAGCTTTTACGAACTCGAATCAAAAATACCCCTTCACCTCCCACATAACAGACCGTAAGGAAAAAAGAACCCCCTTTATACTTTTTTAATTATATAAGTATGTATGAAAACGCTTCAAAAGATACATTTTAATAAAAAATATGTTAGGCACCCATAAAACTGAAAAAAATATTATTGGATCTCTTATTTTGGAAATGAACGGAACTTCACCATAATTCACGAATCTTTCGCTCACTTAAAAAAATGTCTGGTTAAATATGCCCTTACTATTTTTTCTGGTTAGAGTAACCGGAATTTGGATTAAATTAATCAGAAATTCTGATTAAAACAATCAGAGTATATTTAGGCAGAATTCTGGTTGATTTACCGAGAGATTTTTCTGATTGCATTATTGAGGAGATCGAGACTATTTTAGATGAGCGAAAGAGCATAGAGGTCGCGACATAAATGCTCTTCGGTCCTGACCGGTGCTGCATGATTTCGGTGAGAATCGTTCACGTGCAGAAATGCAGAGCCGTGAGCAATTTCGCGAGAAACGATTGCGGCTCTCGCAGCCAGTACGGGTATTCGGTGCGAGTTAATAACAGGGGTTCCACGGCGATTATTTTCGCGGCGATAATTAGACGTCGCGAGTCGTTCCCGAGGAAAATAACGAGGAAATAATTGCGCGCCGAAAGAATCCCGCCCTGGCAGCGACGAGTTGGCCGTTGCCAGTTGCCCGTTGCCCGTTGCCCTCGGCCGTTGGCTTGCTTTTTAAAACAAAAACGGGACAGATCCGGAATGAAGAAGCTGAGGTTAAGATAACATTGAGGGTGGCACTGGAGATAGTCTTGAGGAAAGGCAAAAAGGGGCGGAAAGAATAACAAAAAAACAGAAAGAAAAAAAGAGAAGGGAAAAAACCAGAAGAAGTTAATTGAGTAATAAAAAGTCACCAGCCTCCAGCGGAAGGGCTGGCTCTGGCTGTCCGGATTCGAGTAAAATTAAAATAAACATCCCCTAAATGAGTCGCCATCCCCGGTTAACTGCCGCTAATTAATTCCAGGCTTGTGAAACTGAGAGGAACGAACAGGGATGCTTGGAAAATCAGGGTGGAATGGGGTGGAGTATTAAACACCGCGAACCAGCCGCTATCCGACTCTTTAATTAGTCCTCAAGTACGAGAGGGTGTTGAGGAGCAGCAACAGGTGGGATGCAAAGCAAGGGTTATTCTTGGCTTTAAAGCTTGACACTAGCAAGGAGGGTGCGTTTCAACTACCTTCATATCTCATTCACAACCCCTTATTACACCCCCATTTTATCATCCTCGTACTATCAGTTACAATATATCCACGTCAAAACATAAAAATGAATCCTTTCCAATAAAAGATCCATCTCCATAAGAATTCTTCTCTCAACTGGCATAAAGTCTTCACGATTCCAGAAATCTTATTTATGGGATGTAGTGAGAATTTTCTACTTGCTTCTATCTTTTTGTGTATAATAGAGATACCGACGAGAGAACCATTAAAGCGATGCTTGTTGAAGTTAGTATTTTCATTCTTTGCACTCATATTACGTACACTTTCTTATCCAATTCGATCCCATCTCATCAAACTCCACATCAAACATCTCATCTAAGTCTCTTCATCCAACTCCCTGTACAAATGTTTATCCATTTCCACATCCAACTCGCCATCTACTTCCATATACAACTCTACATTTAGCTCCCCAACCAACGCCCCATCTATCTTCTCATCCAAATCCGAATGAAATTCTCCTTCCAGCTCCACATACAACTTCTCATTCAACTCAACAGCTAACTGTGTTCAAACTACACCCCATCTTATCCCAAAAATGGGTTTGTTTAGAATTGGGAAACTCAAATGTAGATCAAATTTCCATTTTTTAATTACTTATAATATCTAACTCCCCATCCAGCTTCCAATACTCCACCCATCTCTCTGAATTCAACACTGGATTACAATTCGACAGCCAACTCGATGTGCATCTTCCAATCCAAATTTTCATCTATTTCCCAATCCAACTCCCCATACAGCTCCTCATCCAAATCCTCATTTATCTCTCAAAGCTCCCCATATATCGCTAAATCCATCTCTCTATACAATCCTTCTCATCCATATCCCAATCTAACTCCCCATACAATTTCACATCCAGCTCCCCAAACCATCTCGAAATCCAAATCCCCACCTAGCGCTCCACTCAACTGCTCATCCATATCCCAATCCAAACCCCCATCTAGCTCACCATCCAAGTGCTTATCCAGCTCTCGCCATCCAACTCTCCACCCATCTCCAAATCCAATTCCCTATCTAGCTCCTCGTCCAACTCCCCATCCAACTCTCACAAACCGTCGTTTCCTTTGTCTCCAAATTCAGCTCCCCATCTATCTTCCTATACAACTCCACGTCCATATTACCATCTAAGTTTTAATACAACTCTACATCTTCCTCCCAATGCAGCTCACCATCCAAGTGCTTATCCAACTCTCGCCATCCAACTGTCCACCCATCTTCAAATCCAACTCCCTATCTAGCTCCCCATACAACTCCCCATCCAACTCTCACCAACCAACTTTCATTTGTCTCCAAATTCAACTCCCCATCTATCTTCCTATACCACTCCACGTCAATATTACCATCTAACTTTTAATACAACTCCAAATCTCCCTCCCAATGCAGCTTTCCACCCAACTCCTTATCCAACTCTAGTCATCAAACTCTCAACCTTTCTCCAAATCCAATTCCCTATCTAGCTTTCCATCCAACTCTCACCAACCGACTTTAATTTGTCTCGAAATTCAACCCCCCCTCTATCTTCCTATACAACTCCACGTCCATCTTACCATCCAACTCTCAATACAACTCAGCGTCTATCTCTGAATCCAGCTTCCCACCCATCTCCCTATCCAACTCTCGCCATCCAACTTTCCATTTCTCTCCAAATTCAACTTTCCATCTAGCTTCCGATCTAACTCTCCAACCAACTCCTCATCAAACTCTCGCTATCCAATTATCCAACTTATCATCTAGACTAATCCAACTCCCTTTCCAACTTTAAATACAAAAACCCAATCCTACTTCTCATCCAACGCCCCATTCAACTACCATCCTATTAAATCTCAAGAATGCTTATATACATGTTTTTTTGTAATCTACAGCATATGCTTAATTTAGAACAACCTTATAAGATTTCAATATTTTCCGTTTTTCTACGACAAAAACTGATTTTAAGAATCATTTTACCCATTTACGTAAATTATTCCATTTTTTTACAGAACACTAGGATAAAGTAATTACATCCTGTTTCCAAGTTTTTGTTTCTACTCTATGCTACTTAATTGTTAGGATAGAAGTAAAAACAAAATCATTTTAAAAAATGTAGATATCCTGCCTGATAAAGCCCCACAAAAAATTTAGTATTTTTTAAGATTTGAATGTCTATTATAAATATTTTATAAAGTATTTCAGATTTTTTTAAAAAGGTTTCTTGATTTTTTAAGGCACAGTATCCAATTTTTAAAAAAGGACGAAATTTCGAGTTTCCAATTTTAACCCTTAAAGTATTTTTATACACTGCGGCTAAAATTAAATAAAAACGTTATTTTTAAAATGTTTTACAAAAGAAATCTATTTTAACCGACTTTTATTATGAAACTCCACACGAACATAATTTTCGTTTTAAAATTGATGTCCAACCTTCACAAATTTTTTGCGAACACCCTTTTAAAAATAGTTTTAGTTATATGAGCTTTATAAAATCAATATTTTGCCATAAAAAAAATAAAATTTTTCAAGACATTTGAAGTTTGGGCATATTATATAAATTAAAGTTTCTATGTGCTTAAAAAAGTCTTAGGATAATTGGAAAAACTTGAAAAAATAATTTTAGTTTTTTGAGGTATATAAAAATCAGATAAGGTCCTAAAAAACTGAGAATATTAAAAACATACAATATTTTTGAAAGTTTGGTATGTTAAGCAGTTTACGAAAAAATTTAATATCAGCGATTTTTGCAAATCACGTAGACTTAAGAATTTTTTGATCTTTAGAATTATAATTCTTTTGGTAAATTCCTTTTTCCAAATATAAATTATAATTTTTCTCAAAAAGTCACTGCTTCAAGAAAGAATTATATTAAATTATACTGGTATTTTAAAACCTTTTACAACTGATTCTTGTCAAAACTTTTCAGTTCTGAACCAGAATTATCATTCTTTTCAAAAATTCCCTGCAAAAATCAAATTAATTATTCTTTTTAAAAGTTCCTCGTTTCAAGTCAAAATTTTACCTCACGTTCGTCTTGACCTTAATATCTTATTAAAAAATTAGGTGTTAGAATCATTTTTAGATAAGTAAAGTTTCTTACCAAAGAGTTTTCTAATATTTCATAAACAATAACTGAAGCTTACCTGAAACAGAAAAGTAATTATTTCATTAGTATTAGTATTAGTATTACTATTCGATGATTAATGCACTTCATATAAATCTTTTTCTAAAATTGTCTAATATAATTTAGATTTAGAAATAAGTATATATCCAAAACCTTTCCGCTTTCACTAAAAAAAGTAAATAATAATATTTTTATAGGCAGAAAATCATAGAAAAAAACTAAAATTTAATTTTGTTGCACGTAAAATTTTCCGCTGTTAAAGTTTAGGACTCTAGATTTTAAAATAACTTTTCACTTACTTTATTATTAATTTTAAAATAATTATATTTATCGGGAACATTTTAAAAAGTATTTCCGTAAATAAAAATAAAGAACTTGACACAAAAACTATCTTTTGTTTTCGAACATAAAGAAAAATAGGAATCGAATTAATTTTAGGGTTCAAGCATTAATAGGATATATATAATACGATAAATAAATTACATCTTTAATTTATTTCAGAATAAAAGTGAGTTTGCATATTATTAATTAAAAATCAATTCTGACATCAAAGTATATTTCAAATTTTAGTTCAAAAATAGTTTCATGAATAAAATGATAGGACGGAAGTTGCTATTTCAGAACTTGTGAACTATATGGTTAAGATCATAGAGAATATGGTGACTTTCCAGCTGGATGTCTAATGATTTATTTTCAGTCACGAAAAATATTATTTCATTCGTACGCGATAGGTGGCATTATTTTAAAAATTAAATTGTAATAATTGCAATGTTTCTAAAACACTGGTGTCAACTACATAGCACACGACGGTCTTTAGCTCAAAAATTATTCCGAGACAGTTCAAAAACTTGAGATTATTTCAGTTTCATGTAAAGTTTATTGGATAAGGTTAATTTCCGTTGCAGGGAATTTTTCAACTGAAATCGATTGTAAACTTCATCTTTTATTTTTTCTGAGATTAAAAGTTTCATGATATTAGCTAAAGGACATAAAAGTCGAAAGTGCTAAACATATGCCTATATAATTGCTTCGGAAAGTTTCCTGTTACAACTAAAAATAATTATCTTCCTCACAAATGGACTGTTCCAAGTCAGAATCATACTTTATTCGACTTCTTTTTCAAATCCCTATTGCACAATAAAGAAGAAATTAAAAAAGTAGTAATAGGAAACGTCAGTTTAGGGACATGATTCCCAGTACTCACTCATCCACGACACGCTGACAACAAAGCTCATTTTTCCCTATGCAAAATGGTAAAAGTCTCTCACAAATCAAGCGAACCAGGTGGCGATGAACTTCCGGTTGTTAATCATTTGTCATCATCGCTGACGACTTGAAACCCCGCAGACTACTATATAGTACATTACTAGTAGTAGTTACTATTGCACGAGACATAAAGTCTCACCATATAAAATGAAACTATCTCGTACGAGACGCACAAACATGCAACCCAGACAGAACGTACATAATATAGTTACCGAGAGGTATATTCACAGTTTCATAGTTCAAGTACAAGTTCTCTCATTCGCTCGAGGCGTGAAAAATTCCTCCGATCACAGCGATGCTAGCACCAGGAATGTTTAGGCCTGAGGTTTATGCAAGCGAATAAAAATGTGTGGGTGGGTGGTTGGGTGATTTGTGCGTACATCGAACACACATACATACCTATAGATACTGGCACTGGAAGGACGTGTGCGTCACGATCTATGTGGTGTCCCCTTTCTCCCCTCGCCTACCATCCCACCCTCTTTTGCCCCTTTTCTCTTTCTTTCACTCGCATAGCATAGGCCATAGAGCACCTCGGATGACGTCATAAAGAGCTGAGGTAGGTCACGGTCAGGGCTCAACTTCGGCTCCCGTTCGGTCTCGTACACGTAACGTTCCTATGGCATGGCGCACTCAGCAGACAGGCACAAACACACTGGCACAGCTAGAACACATATGCACGTGCCGGCACGTGCACACACCTGAAAAACACACGTGAATTCCCTACGGGAAAGGAGATCCGAGATTACGAAACTGCGCTCTGACTTGTTCGATGATGCCAACGAACCCGGTTATACGATTTCAGTTTCAGTATTCCAATGTTTCAAACGATGATAATGATGTCAATGATGCCAATGAACCCGGATCGATTTCAGTGTCTCAAACGAAAAAAATGATGCAAACACAATATTTCAATGATTCCAGAGATTAAAAGCATGATGATGGTGCCAACGAACTTGGTTCGATTTCAGCATTTTAATGTTTCAGAAGATGATGATCATAACACTGATTCCAAGAAATTTGATTTGATTTTATAATTTTAATGTTCAAAAGATGATAATTATGACAATGAAGCCAAAAAACTTTATTCGATTCCAGTATTTCAATGTTTAAAATTATGATGATGATGATGTAGATGATGTCAACGAACTTTTTTCGATTTTAGCATTTTAATGCTTCAGAAGATGATGATCATAACACTGATTCCAAGAAATTTGCTATGATTTCATAATTTTAATGTTCAAAGGATGATAATTATGACAATGATGCCAGTATTTCAGTGTTTAAAGTTATGATAATGATGATGCTAAAACAATATTTCAATGATTCAAAAGATTACAATGACGACGATGATGCCAACGAAGTTCGTTAGATTTTAGTATTTCAATGTTTCTGAAGGTGATGGTAATGACAATAGTGCTAACGAAATTGCTTCGATCTCAGTATTTTAATGTTTTTTAAAAGATGACAGTGATAACAACTACCTAAATTTTAATTCAGTAATGCAATGTTTTAAACTATAAAAATGACAGCAGCACAATATTTCAATGTTTGAAAAGATGATAATTATGGCAATGATACCAACCAACTTGGTCCGATTTCTTTTTTTTATGTTTCAACCTATGACAATAATATTAGTGATGCCAAAATTAATTTGTTTTGATTTCAATATTCCAATGTTTCAAACAAATGTAATCATGAAAATAATGTCAATGAAATTGGATCTATTTCAGCATTTTAATGTTTCCGAAGATGATGATAATGACAATAGTGCTAACAAACTGGTTTCGATTTCAGTATTTCAATGTTTCAAAGACTGACCGTGATAATGCCGAACCCGACTTTAATTTAGTATTGCAATGTTTCAAACTATAAAAATGGCACCAGCACAATATTTCAATGTTTTAAAATATAATATTTATGGCAATGACACCATCCAGCTTGGTTCAAATTCTTTTTTTTTTATGTTTCAACCTATGATAATAATGCTAATGATGTCAAACGAAGATTTCATTATTTTAAAAAGTTTAAAGATGACAATTTTACTAACGAGACTAATTTAAATTTAATGTTTTAAACTATAAAAATAATGCCAACCTAATACTTTCATATTTTAAAATATGATAATTATGACAATCACGCCAACGAACCAGGTCATTCGAATTCAATGTTTCAAAGGATGGCAATGAGGCTAACGAACCCTGTTATTCGGTTTTAATGTTTCAGTCTTTCGAAAGATGACAATGATAGCAACGAAACCGGTTTGAATTGAGCATATCAATGCTTCAAACAAAAAAATGATGCCAACTGAATATTTCAATAACACATCAATATTTGAATGCTTCTAATGATTGTAATCATGAGAATGATGCTAAAAAATTGCTTCGACTTCTGTATTTCAATTCTTCAATGTTTAAAATTATGATAATTATGTCAATGATGCCAATGAATCCGTTTTGATTTCAATGCCTCAAACTAAGAAATGATGTCAACGAGCTTGGTTTGATTTTAGTGTTTCAATAGTTCCGAAGATGATGATCATGACAATGACGCCAAAAACCTTGCTTCGATTACAGTATTTCAATGTTTCAAATTTCGATAATGATGTCAATATAATGCTAAATAAACCAGTTTGATTTCAATTTCTCTAACTAAACAATGAAGTCAATACAATATTGATTGATTCTAATAATGACGATGATCTTAAAGAAATTAGTTCGATTTTAGTATTTCGATGTTTCACCAGATGATAAGCATGATAACGGTGCCAACAAACTTGGTTCCATCTCAGTATTTTTATATTTTAAAAGATGATGTGCATGACAATGATGCCTAGAAAATTACATTGATTTCAGTATTTCAATGTTTTAAATGAAGATAATGATGTCAATAATGCCAATAAACCATGTTCAATTTTATTGTCTCAAAATAAAAAATGATGCCGACACAATATTTTGTTGAATCAAAAGAAAAACATCACGATGATACCTAAGTACTTGGTTCGATTTCGGTATTTAAATGTTTGAAAACATGACAATGATGCCTTTGAACCCAGTTTGAATTCAGTATTTGAATGCTTCAAGATCACAAATTTTGCCAACTCAATGCTTCAACTTCTCAGGAGATATACACATGAGAATGATGACAACAAACTTGTTTCCATTTCAATATTTTAGGATTTGAAAACATGAAAATATTGCCAACCAACCCGGATTGATTTCAATATTTGAAGAGATGACAATATTACACTCGAAACCTGGTTACCTTCAATATTTCAGTTTACCAAACTGTAAAAATAATGCCAGCACAATATTTCAATATTCCAAATGATGATAATAATGGCATTGAAGCCAACAAAATTGGTTCTATGTCAGTATTTCTATGTTTTAAAAGATGCTAATGATGACAATGGCGAGCAAAAGAACTTCTTTCAATTTTAATATTTCAATGTTTCAAAGATAACCATGACAATGATAAAAATGGCAAAAAATGATATCAACTCAATGTTCAAATCTTACAAACGATAATCATGTGAATGTTGCTAACGAACTTTTCGATTCCAGGGTTTCAAATTAACATTTCAAACGATGAAAATGATGCTAAAGGACCGATTGGATTTTAACATTTCAACATTTCAAACGATGGTAATGATGATAATGCTTCCAATAAACCCGGTTCAATTTCAATATTTCAATCATTCAAAAGATGGCAATGATACCAATGAACCCAATTTGAATTCAATATTACAATGGTTTAAACTATAAAGATGATGCCAACCTAATACTTCAATGATTCAAAATATGAGAAACCTGATAATGATGCGAAAGACCTTGGTTTGATTTCCGTATTAAAATGTTTGGAATGATGATAATTATGATAATAATGCCACAGAACCAGATTATTCGCATTGAATGTTTCAAAGTATAAAAATGATGAAAATTAGGTTAACGAACCTGGCTTAATTTCAATCTTTCAATATTTCAAAAGATGATGATGATGATACCAAAAAGAACCGGTTACAATTCAAGATTTCAATGTGTCAAACCAAAAATTGTGCCAACTCAAAATTGCAGTGAAACATCAACATTTCAATATTTCTAATGATTATAATCATAAAAATGATGCCAGAAAACTTGATTCAATTTCAGTATTTGAATTTTTCAAGCAATGAAAGTAATGTCAACGAACTAGTTTTGGTTTTAGTATTTGAATCTTTGGAACAATGATAATGATGACAATGGTGTCAGCGAACTGTATTCTTTGATTTTGATATTTCAACGTTTAAAATGAGGACGATAAAGTCAGTGGATTCCACCACAAAAATATCTTGATCTTGCTAAATATCGCTCGAAATTTCGAGAATATTTTTAACCAAGCTTCTTGAGAATTCTATTTTTGATTAAGTCTTGCTTTGACATCATTAACGTAATTAATGTAATTTAAATAATTTTCTAAATTTTCTTGGTCCGTAGCAGGACAAGATCAAGATCCATTCTCAAAAGAAGAGATAAACACTTGATTCTGATGTTTCTGGTGTTGGCTCGCTCAAGTGTATCATTAATATCATCTCGACTTGATAACAATATTTAAATGTTTTAAGCGATGATAATGACGACAATATTGATACTGAAGAAGATATTATGGAACTCTCTAGCTTGGTCAGTTATGCGAACTATTCCAAATCGATTTGAATATACTAGTGTTCGAAATGATGGCAATGATGATACTGAACCTGTTCCGACCAATATTTTAAAGTTGCAAATGATGAAAATGATCCCAGCGAACTCGGCTTAAATTCAATATTTCAATGCTTCAAACTAAAAAAATGATTTCAACACAATGTCTCATTGTTTTAAAAGATATTAATCATGAAAATCATGGAAACAAGTTTGGTTTGATTAAAGTATTTTAGTTTTAGAGATGGCCATGATACCAACGAAAATCGGTTCGATTTCAAAAAAGACAAATGTTTTAAACGATGTAAGTGATGTCAATCTTACTTAATCTAAAGGTATTAATTTGATCTACAACAAAATAATCTACAAATGTAACAATCATTGGTTGCAGCATACTGATATAGATTTTAGTACCAAATAACGTTTCGATTTCAATGTGTCAAATGATGAGAATGATATCAATGAAACCAGGTTCGATCTACACATGTAAATGTTCCTTAAGATGACAGTGATGCCAACGAACCCGGTTTGATTTCAATATTTCAGTGTTTCAATATTTCAAATAATGACAATAATGACAAGATTGACAACGAAGATGATACTCTTTTGACGATAATGACAAGCCTGACTATCGCATCGCCTTAATGATCGTGGTAACGAGAAGCGAACCAATGTCTCTTATTTGTCGTACTGCTCTAAATACCGGAAGCAAAGTATTAGTCGCTAGCTGTACTCACATCAATTGTCCTGATTCACAAACATTCGTAACGAGCTTCGTCACGAGGGCGAACACGAAACCATCCTTTCGATATTTTCCACTCATTTCCCTAACGAATTTAATTGGAAAATTGTCTTATTTGCTCTAACAAGTTCTTTTCTTATCAGGGAAAAATATCGTTAATGACATAACTAGGGAGAGAGAAGCAATTACTCAAACGAACATTTGTTTTACAATTTCTGGCCTACTTACATTCGGATGCTCAATTTAAAAAAAAGAAGCTTATTTTCAGCAAAAAGAGTTTCAAATCATCGGAATGAATGATATCCTCAGAAAGCCACTTGACGATTATTTTTGAAAATAAACAAATATTGGGCCGCATGTTAACCTTAAAGTCCTTTAAGAAAAGAATTTCAGCTTTAGAAAAACAATAGTCGAAGTCTTAAAAAAGTGGAATTTATTTTTCATTTTTAAAGGTCAAATATTTATGTTCTCAAAATATGATTATATTTAGTAAAAAACCTGTAAAAAGTCCTCTTGAAACTACGAAAGACCACCTTTTTACTCATATTAAAAAAGTTACAGGTCATCAAATAATATCTTTAAAAAAACACCCAATGATTATTTTGATAAATAAACAAATGTCTGATAACTTTTTGACCCTGAGATACTTAAATCAAAGAAAGGCGTAAAAGATCCTATCCAAACTGCAAGAGACGAAATATTTTTTCATTGATTTTATTTTAAGCCAAAAAATTCTAAAATATCACCCCCTCCTCCTCGGTAAGCATTTGTCCTGACAGATAAATTTTCTCTCAATGAACTTCCATCCAGTAGGATTACAGTTTGCTGAAATTTGGGTCTAATTTGAAACTTTGTTTTTTTAAGTAAGTTTGCTTCAGAAATAATTGCCCCTTAGCTTCAGTCGGGTATCAGTACGTTAGAGGGTCTTTCTTTTTTCTTGGGCAGGGAAGTGAGAGGAAGATGATGCGGCAAGTCATAAATTATTAAAGAAAAGTGTAGTCAAGGGATTAAGAGAGGGATGAGGTGGGGAAGTGATATCAGGGGTAAGTACAAGAGGGGAGGGGAGTACATGGCTTAAGAGAGGGGACGTCATTAAGTAGCGATGGGGAGAAAAAAAGAGAGTAAAACAGGGGTATGGTGAGGTGATAATGTGAGATGAGGGGAAGTATTCGAGGTATGGTCAGGGGCGTAGGGGAGAAAACTAGCGAATGGGTAGTAGGGTAAGAGAACTGAGGGAGGGTTTTAGGATGTAAGAGAAGAAGTAGGAAGATTAGGGAAAAGGGGAGAAAAAAAGAGGGGTGAATGGATAGGTATTTGGGGAAGTACTATAGTATTGTGGGTGGGGTTCAGGACAGGGTTTTTGAGTAAGTAGGGGGAGGGGATTGATTAAATGATGTAGAAGGTTCGAGGAGAAGTAGGGTAACTAGAGGAAGCAGGGGGATGACGGGAAACACGGGAGTAAGCGAAGGGCGAGGTGAAGAAGTGATATGAGGAGATGTATTAGAGGAAATTAGGAGAGAGAAAATATCGGAGGAATTTTGAAATGTATACGAGGATTTGGCAATTTGTGGGTTGCAAGTAGGAGAAGCGGATTAAGAGAGGAAAGTAGAGTTTAATATGGGAAATAGGATAAGTAGAGGAAGCAAGGTAAGTAGAGGAAGTAGGTGAAATAAGGAAGGGTAGAGAATATTAAAAGAGAGCAGGGAGAGTACAGGAGGGAACTTGAAACAAATGGGGGAGAGCAGTCGGTATATTAAAGGATGGGCGCATGGGATAATGATGAAGGAGAAATGGGTAGAGGGAATAGAGGGTAGTAGAGGCCGTGAGAGGAGGGGTTCAGACGTGCTGGATAGGGAGTAGAGGATAAGATAGGATCGGAGAAGGTAGGTGCGGATAGGACAGGAAAGGATAGAAATAAGGGAAGAATAAGTAGTAGAGTGGAAATAAAGGGAAGGAGGAGGGGTATTGGAGGGGGAATTTTAAGCATCTTATTTACGTCCTAATAGGGTACAAAACCCCTTTTTTGTAGGCGCATGTAGTTTTCTTTATCTATTTTTTTTTAAATTTGAATTGAGAAATTGGAGCGTGTATTGTGCAAACTATCCATGAGGGGTTCAATGCAGTTTGTCGTAATTGCACTTTAAGGATGTTGGAAGTAACTTGTAGAAGTGTGGAGTAGTAAATACGTCCTGGACAGGCTGGGATACTTATTTAGTGGTTGAGCTGACGACGCGACGGGAAGGTGGTAGGAAGTGAAACTACCAACCAGTTCCACACGTAGAGAGGATAGATTTGTTGTCCACACATTCTCCAGAAGGAAGCGGGTGGCGGGAATACAGTGCTTTCGAGGAGGCTCTTGGAGCTATTAATTGTCTGTGTTGATTCATTAGATCGTGCTCGGGGTTCCCAAATCCCAAACGACGACGACGACGACGACAAATTCGGCGGGCTTTTACGAGGACCGTCCAGGTCCAGGTCGAGGTCCAGCCTCTTCTAATTTCCAAGAAAGCCTTTCTCGATTAAAATTAACAGTCGGCCAAACCGACCAACTCGGCCACGGCCGTGCCAATCAGGTAAATTCGTTTCTTATTTAATGCGGCGAATTCCAATTAAAGGGTTCTCTTCATTTCAACTCGTACTTTGTGCAGTCCAATTCAAAACCTGTTCCTGTTCTTTTCTCGCTAAGCACCTTATTTCGCCAAGTGTTGGGCTCGAACCTGAGAAAAATTGCCCTTTTTAGATACAAAGTTTAGCCGATTCGGTACGCGTGATAACCGGGAAATGACCGGGATATTCCATTTGATTGTATTCAAATTAATTTTAAAAGTATTTTGATATTTTATTACTCTTAATTTGTTCAATGACGATACTAATAATAAAAAAATTGGGTTTTCAGATTCTAGCTAATTTCCAGTTTTTCAGGTCAAATTTGGTTCCGTTTCCAGTTAGACTTAATTAGCAGTCACTAATTTCGTTTTTAAAAAAAAAATTATTTCTTTTAACTGAAAATCGGACTATTCCATTTTTGGTTTAAAATTTACCTTTTTTTAATTTAAAGTTTGATTAAAGTTGAACTCGTTCGTTAAAAGTTAATTTTTTTGGTTAAAATGTATTCTTTTTGGTGTAAAATTTAATTTTTGTTTAAAATTAATCTTTTTGAATTCAGTTTAGTTTAAAATTAAACTGCTTGGTTTAAAGTTGAACTCTTTTGTTAAAAAGTCATTTTTTCTTGAAAAATATAAATTTTTTTAACTTAAAATGCACATCTTTCATTTTTGTTAGAAAATTTCTCTTTTTTACTTAAAAATTAAACTGGACGGTTAATTTTTTTTAGTTAAAAATTTATCTATTTGATTGAAAAATCATGCATTACGTAAAAACTTCATCTTTTTTTGTTGGAAAATAAACTTTATAAACTTTACGAAATTCTCTTGGAATTATTCAAATCTCTATGAAATCTTTACAATTTTTGTAAAATCTCTTTTAAAAATTATTTTGCTAAAAAAGAAATGTACGTTGTAAAAAGGTAATCTTTTTTGTTATAACATTAATATTATTGATTTTAGTTATAAACTCATTTCTTGGGTTCAAAATTTAACTTTTCTTTCAAAAAATGTTTGTTTTTTGTTGGAAATTAAACTTTTTAACTTGGTATTGAACTATTTAATTTTTGTTGAAAATGTATCATGTTGAGTTGAAAATTAAAGTATCTACTGTTTTGCTGAAAATTTGCCTTTTTGGAGAAAATTAAGCTTTGGGGTTGAAAATTAATTTCTTCGGTTAAATATTCTAGTTTTGCGGCATATTGTTCACTTAAAAATGCAACTTTTTGTTTGAAAAATCATATATTTTGTTGATTATTCAATCATTTTCTTAAAAATTCAAGTATTTTGTTGAAATCTCATCTTTTTTGTCGAAAATTCAGTTGTTTTTATGAAAATCTGTTTCGTTAGAAATTTATTTTTTTGTTGCAGATTCATCATTTTATTTCAAACTTCATCTCTGGTTGAAAATTTTACTATTTTATTGTAAAATTTTCTTTTTTTATTGAATATTTATTTTTGTACTAGAAATGTAGGTATAAATTTGATCTTTGCTAATGATTCACTATATTTTTGGTTTGAAAATTCAACATTTTTTGTTGAAAAATGATCTTTTTCAGTTGAAAGTTCAACTGTTTTTTTTGGAAATTTGTTTTTATTATTTAAAATTAATTTTTCCCTGAATATATAAATATGCTATTTTTTGTTGAAATTTGATCTTTATTTCAAGAGGATTCTTTTTTTGTAGGAAAATTCAACTTCTGGGTTGAAAGTTGAACAACATTGTTAAAAATTAACTTTTTTGGGTTAAAAATTTAAATATTTTTGTAGAAAATTCTTATATTCGGTTCAAAATTCGTCTATTAGATACACCAAAACAAGAAATGATCAAGCACTGCATCTGTTAGTGTCATTGGTTAACTTTTCAATCATGCATAGTGGCGTTCCGGGTTCAAATCCGGGCTGTGGTGGATTCTTTATAATTTCTCTAAAAAAAAAAAATAAAAGACCAGTGAATGAAACTATTTAATATCTAAAATCAAAAATTAATTAATTACCCTGATCGAGAAACTAACAACATTGCTAAAATTTGAATAATAATGGTTAGGGTAAAGTCAGAGAATTTTGAAAATAAAAGTTTCAGGCCACGCTTTCTGGAAACCCGGTAAAAGTGACGGAATTTTGAAATGAGACTTCTGTTCTTCAGACGCTGATCAAGTGATGAAGAAGCGTGGCGTAGGTAATTAAGACCTGTTGAGTATCGCTCGAGTGACTACCGCTTAAAGGGTGTGGGGTGTGGGTGTCAAGCCGATGCGATGGAAGGAAGGAAGGAAGGGTTGCAAAGTGATGAATATTCCTGGCTGGATCTGCCCCGCGAAGAGAAGGGTTCGGGCTCGGGTTAATGCTAATGAAAAGTACATTATAACCGTTGACGACGAAGAAGGTGAGGGAGTTAAATGCGATAATTTGCGTGGGTGGGTGGCTGGGTGACCGATCCAGATACGTTAAACACCCTCTGCCATTTAATTACGCTTAAAACATCCCTTAAATATGGCTGAGGGTGGGCAGGCGATGAGACGCGACGACGGAAGGGTTGAACCCTTGAGCTCGTTAAGTGAGCAGAGATTTTCAGTCGTGCACCAGACCGTTTAGTTCTTCTTCTTCTTCTTCTTCCTCCTTGCCGTAGTTGATAGACTCACAAAAGTAAATCAACGCTCTGCCTTTTCAGGAAAAGTCCTACTCAGTGTCTAAAGGGTTCCAAACAAATTTTATCAAAACATTTTTCACAACAGAACGTTTATACATATTATTTTGGGATACTTTGTATTTTGATTTTACCTCTGTGATGCAAGTTTCATTACTATCCATAGCTCGATGTGATTTTCTTCAGAGGATGATTTTAATACCCTTTCATGAAAAATCTTGCTCTACGTTTAAACAAACGGTATCAACAGATTTTTCTGAAGCAAAACATTTTTAAACATCAAATTAGCTATATTAGTTGACACCTCTCTGATACAAGTGTCATTATTGTCCATAGCTCGAAATGATTTTCTTCAGAGAATGATTTTAATACCTTTTCAGGAAAACGTTTGCTTCAAGTCTAAACAAATTTGATAAAAAGATTAATCTGCAGCAAAACATTTTTATATGACATTTTGGGATATTGTCTTTGCACCTTTCTGATAAAAGTGTCATTACTGTTCATAGCTCGAAGTAATTTTCTTCAGAGGATGATTATAATACTTGCCCACGAAAAGTCCTGTTACATGTCTGAGTGAATTTTATAAAAAGATTTATCTGCAGCCTAAAATTTTTACATGTCACTTTGGGATATTGTCTTTGTACCTCTCTGATAAAAGTGTCATTACTGTTCATAGCTCGAAATAACTTTCTACAGAGGATGATTTCAATACCTTTAAAGGTAATGGTTTGCTTCAAGTCTAAACAAATTTGATAAAAATATTTATCTGAAACAAAAATTTTTTGCATGTAAATTTGGGATATTTTCTTTTTCCCTTTCTGATAAAAGTGGCATTACTGTCCATAACTCGAAGCGATTTTCTTCAGAGGATGATTTTAATACCTTTTCAAGAAAAGGCTTGCCCCAATTCTAAACAAATTTTATAAAAAGATTTATCTGCAGCCTAAAATTTTTACATGTCATTTTGGGATATTGTCTTTGTACCTCTCTGATAAAAGTGTCATTACTGTCCATAGCTCGAAGTGATTTTTTACGCGGATGACTTTAATACCTTTTCAGGAAAAATTTGTTCTAAGTTTAAAAAACCTTTATCAAAAGACTTTTCCGAAGTAAAACATTTTTACACGCCAATAGGGTATATTTTGATGGTACCTCTCTGATAAAAGTGTCATTCTGTCCATAGCTCGAAATGACTTTCTTCAGAGGATGATTTTTATACCTTTTCAGCAAAAGGTTTTCCCTAAGTCTAAAAAATTGTATAAAAAGATTTATCTGAAGTAAACAATTTTTTCATTATATTTTGGGATATTTTGCTTGAACCTTTCTGATGAAACTTTCATTTTTTATTTTCCCTTAGTTATTTTGAAGATTGCCGTAAAGCTTCATTTTCAAAATTTTCCTGATTTTCCCTGACAGATTTTTCACGTTTCCTAATTGATAATATTAAAAGACAAAAAATTTTATTTTTAAAAACTTGTTTATAAAAGAACCTTTTACAAAGCGGAATACACTTATTTCAAATTAAATTTTCAAATTTTTTTATATAATTTAACAGGAAGGGTGACTTTTTTATAATAAAACATGCATTATTAAACTAAACGGACAAATTTTCAATAAAACAGTTTAATTTTCGAACAACAAAGAATAATTTTCAATCAAATAGTCGAAGCTTCAAACCAAAAAGAATTTACTTTAAACAAAAAAAGTCGCGTTTTCTACCCGAAATGTTGAAATTTGAATAAAACGATAAATTCTCAACGAAAAATAAAATAGTAGATATTTCAACAAGAAAGTTCAATTTTCAACGAAATTTTTATATTTTTAACGAAACAATTGAATTTTTATCAAAATAGTTGGATTTTGAACTTAGAATCTAAAAAGACGTTTTTTCGCCCAAAAAGATTAATTTTCAACAAAAAGGAAAAGTTTAAAAAAAAACATGAATTGTCTAACAAAAAGTTGAACTTTCAACTAAAATAGGTAAGTTTCCAACAAAAAGCGAAAACCTAAATTTTCAACAAAACATTAGGACTAAAAAAGACATATCCAAAAAAAAATAGAATTTTCAATGAAAGAGATGAATTTTCAACTAAAATGATGAATCTGCATCCTAAAAACTAAATTTTTAAGAAGGTGGTACAACTTTTTAAAAAAAGTTAATTTGTTCATAAATAAAAATCAATGTCTAGCCAAAAATAAAGAGTTTGTATTTTTAGTTTAAAACTAATTTTGAATTAAAAAAGAACAAATTTTCAATGAAAATGAAAATCAATTTTTAACCAAGTTGTTCATCTTCCATAAATACTTGAATTTGTAATTTAAAAAATGTAACCAAAAATCGAATATTTACATTTTCAGTTTAAAAATTTGATTAAAAAAAAGAAAACAAATTTAAATAAAAGAGATGAATTTTAGTAGGACTTTCGTCTTTTCTGATTGATAATTCAACTATTTGGTCGTAAAATTAACTTTTTTGTGGAAAATTCATATTTTTGGGGTAAGCTTCATCTGTTTTGTATAAGATTTGCCTTAAGGCTTGAAACTACAAAAATTTGGCAGGGTAATAAAATCTTTGTTTTAAAATTAACTTGTTTATAGAAAATGCATATCTGAGGTTCAAAACTAAACTACTTTAATTGAAACTTAAACGACTCAATTGTTTGTTAAAAATATACCTTTCTGGATGGTAAATTAACGTTCTTGTTAACAATTATTTTTTCTGAGAACTCTACCAATTGGCTTAAAAGCATAACTATTTTTTTATCATTTTGTCTATTTGGGTTGAAAAATAATCTTGCTTTGCTAAAAGTTTCTTCTTTTTTAGTTAAATTTAAGTAGTTGATAAACAGTTTCTTTTTTAAATTACTTTTTAAATTTCCAATTCAACTGTACCATTTTTTGTGAAAACTTATCTCGTTTAGTTAAAAAATTAAATTATTTGTTTGAAAACTCATGTCTTCCTAATGGAAAATTCATCAAATTAGTTCAATTCAACTTTTCAGGTTAAAACTTAAGCTTTCTAAAAAAGCGTATTTTTGACTTCAAAATAAACTATTTAATTGAAAAAGTAACTGAACAAATTCGTTTTCCAATAATATTGGTCTTTGATGTAATATGACCTTGGATATAACCCCCTCCCTTTGTTAGGGTGTCATGTAATATGTAATCATTTTTTTTGTAAAATAAGAGTAACAAAAATGAGTGATACTTAAAGGAGAATAGAGACGATCAGCATGATTGCTATTTACTCATACTAAAAAAAATAAAATGTAAGAGCCCATAGACTGGGGCAATAAGACTGCAAATAACTTTGATTTTTTGCCATTTTTAGAGTAAGTCAGTAACATCTCCAGACGTCGGTTACAAATATGGGAAAGTCGCTTCCCGGCAGCTTTCAAACCGCGAATATTTATCAGCTCATAAAACACGAACACGAGAAGATAAAACGTCAATGATACGCATTAAATGGATAGACATTTTTAGTGCTCTCCGGAAATTTACGATCTTCGGTTGAAGAGCCAACACTGGGAAAATTCAAAAGAGCAAAATCGTATTATTGCTCTCCTAATTTGAATCAGTCGAACTTCACTGAGACCAAAAATCCTCTCAAAATAGAGGAAGTAGGCTGAGTTTTTTTTTTTTTTAAAGAAAATAGGGGAATAATAGGGGAATCAATTTTTTAAACAAAATTAATCTAGGTTCCATATTCCTAAAATTTCATTACAAAATATATCTCATTTTTAACAAAGTAGTTGAATTTTGAACCAAGAACGATGAATTTTAAACCAAAGACTTGAATTAAAAAATAAAATAAATTTTAACCAAACAGTTCCATTTACAAACACATAATTGTACTTTCAAGCAAAAGAGCCGAATTTTTAACAAAAATGTTTAAAGCAAGAACAAATTAAGAACTTAACATGGACAAGAACCACTTTAGATGTTGGATGTTATCAAGGCCGGTAAGGTAGGTTTCGTGGTCCAAAAGGCAAAAAAAGAACTTTTAACGAAACAGTTCTGATTTCAACTCGAAAATATATATTTTCAACCATTTATATGACTTTTTAAATGAATAGTTGAATTTTTATCGAAATAATTTAATATTATTTTTAAAAGATGAATTCTAAACCTAAAATATAATTGTAGACTTTTCATTTAAAGAAAATTAACTTTTAACCAAAAAAGATAAATTCTCAATGAAGAGACGAATTTTCAACTCGAATAGCGAAATTTCTAATTTAAAGCTCGATCTCAATTTTCAAGCTGAAAATACGATTTTTGTACAAAACAGTTTTTTTTTTACAAAACGAATGAATTTAAAAAAGATTTTTGAACTTTTAACCAAATAATAAAATTTTTAGCAAAATAATAAATTTTCAAAGAAATAACAAAATTTTAACTAAATAATAAATTTTTCAAAGAAATGCAAAGATTTAAACCAAATAATAATAATATTTTTACCAAAAATACGCCTTTTCTATGAACCAAATACTTCAACCAGAAAATTAATATTTTAAAAATTAATAAAAAAATTCTGAACCGAAATATAATAATAGATTTTATATTTAAAAAATTATCTTTTGAGAAAAAATTATTGGATTTTTTTTTATTGTTTTCTATTGATTCAGTTAATCTTTGAGCAAAAATGAGAAAACGGGGAAATTTGGTAAAAATAGGAAAAACATTGGAAAAAGATAGGAAAAATTTAATAGAAATAAGTTAATGAGGTTTCAGTAAAGGCTAAAAAAAAATTCAGTATAATGTTCTACTAAAAAACCTGTGAAATATAATTGAAGTTTCAGTAAATAAACACCGATTTTCAGTGTTACTTAATATATTTGAGTAGCGAAATACGTCAGCGATTTGCCGTGAAATTTGCAGTAATATTCCACTGATTCAAATAGCCAAAAGTACTCCCCTGATTTTCAGTGAAGTTTATTTGATTTCCAGTAAAATAACCGCCGGTTTTTAGTAAAATTTAGTGACTATAAAACAGCCAGAAGTCCGTCCCTGATATTTCTTGAAATTTTATGTCACTGATTCAAATAGTCAGAAGTAGATAACTAAAATTTGGTAACATTTGACGTCAATGATTCAAATAGCCAGAAGTACGACACTGATTTGCAGTCACATTCAATTGATTCAATAAGCCAGAAATACGTCACTGATTTTGATTAAAATTTCACTGCTTTGAATAGTCAAAAGCACGCCACAGATTTAAGGGAAAATTTAGATGACGTTCAATGACATTTTACTGATTTACAACGCCAGAAATACGTCACTGATTTTTCCAGCGAAATTTCTATTATTTTAAATGAACTTTCACTGTTTTGAATAGAGAGAAGTACGTCACTGATTTAAATAGCCAGAAGTACATCACTGATTTTCAGTGAATTTTTGCATCACTCATTAAAATAGAAGTACGGCACAGCTTTGTAAGGAATTTTTTGACTTTCAATAAAATTTCACTGATACGAACAGTCAGAAGTACAAATTTGTAGAAGAACATTACCAGTTTTTAAGGAAATTTAATTAATTTTCTATCTTATTCCATTGAATCAAATAGTCACAAGAACATTACTGTTTTTTAGTAAAATTTCAATTATTCTCAATAGAATAATACTGTTTCAAATAGCCAAAAGTACATCACTGATTTCCTATTAAATGTTACTGTTAAAAATAGCCAGAAGTACGTCAATGATTTTCAGTTGAAAATTTACTGATAATCGGTGAAATTTCACTTATTCAAATAGCCAAATGTCGTTACTGATTTTTATTTAAATTTTAATGATTTTCAATGGAATAGTACTGATCCATGTAGAGGCAGTACGTCACTTTCAAGTCAAATGTCACTGATTAAAATAGTCATAATTACTTCAATGATTTCGAGTGAAGCAATTACTGATTATCTGTAAAATTTCACGGATTTAAATAACCAGAAGTATTTCACTATTTTTTGGAGAGACTTTAACGATCTTCAATAGAAAAATACTGAATAATATAGACAGGAATACTGAATCGATTTTCAGTGAAATGTTACTGATTAGAATAGTCAGAATTACATAAATGATTTTGAGTTTTTAGATAAATTTTACGTCACCCCTTTATTCTTTTACAAACACATTTCTGATTTTCAAGGAAATTTTACTGATTCTACATCAAGTTTCACTTATTTTAATAGCCAGATGTCACAGATTTTAGTCAAATTTTACTTTTTCGAATTTAGAGATCGAGGCCTATTTAGGGCGGCGGTGCAGCGCGAACAAATTAGCTCTCTATCTGAAACAACTTCTCGGAATAGCCGTTACTCACGAGTGGACTGGTCTGTTCTGTAGCACGAGTAAAGGAGTTAAAAGTCAAAATAAAAAGAAGAAACAATCAGCGAGAGTAGTAGAAGGAGCTTCGACATCGTTCAGCTTTGACCAACGAAGTTAAAAAAAATGGTAAAAAGAAAAGAAGAGGGAGTAAGTAAAGAAAATTGGAAAAAATGAGATGCAAATACGAGAAAACGAAAACTTAAGGAAGAACTTTCGTTTTTTTTCTTTGAATGTATAAAAATTAAAGAGTGTCTTTTAAGGGAAGGGATGGCAAAGAAAAAGGCGTTTTATGGAAGCTCGTAGAGAAAATAGGATTTGGCATGGAAAGAAGGGCATAAGTATTGTGTAAAGGAAAATATCTGAAGAAGAAAAAATCAGATAAAAACAACCATACCAAGTGATTGGGACAACGAGAGATAGGAATTAGTGAAAAGTAAGAGGATGGGAGAATGGGTGATAAAAAAATACGGAAAATAGGAGATAGTGGAGAAGAAAAAGAAAAGAGAAATGAAAGAAGGGAATGGAGGATTAGTTACCAGAATGTATCTGTATAAGGATAGGATAGGGTGTTTATGAAAAATTTAGAAAAAATAGGAGGTGGTCGTAATGATGGAGATAAAGCTGAATTAAAAGGGATGGAAAAGAGTAAGTGAAGGTTACCAAGAGGTTATAGAAGGTTCAGAAAAGACGGTTGAAATGTAAAGAAGGAGGTTCAAAATATAAAGGAGCAAAAAAGGGCAAAGCAATGGGAGGGGTGGTGATGAGAGAAAAGATTTGATAAGAAAGAGTATGGGAATGGGCTGAAAGTAAAAGGATTAATGTAAGAAGAGATAATGATAGAAGAGGTGGATATTGGATGTAGATGTAAATGAGGACATGTAGGGGAATACAGACGAGTTGAGGAAGCTAATAAAAGGAAAGCTAGAAGGTGGATTCTATTCAAGGAGAGGAGAAAGAGAAGGAAGATAATGGGAAGTAGCAACTGGAGAGTAAAGGAAGGGGAATATTAAGGTAGATCAGGAAGGGGAATAGTAAGGTAAGTTGTGCTCAGCAGAGAGAATAGAAGAGTTTATAGAAAAGGAGATGGAAGGTGAGATGGAAATAGTAAAAAGACTATTAGAGGACATAGTAAAGAGAGAAGTAAGCGTAGGGGAAGGGTGGAGAAACAGGAATAATGAAGAGCTAGAAAGAGGTGGAAAGGAGAAGACGAAAATTGAAGGAAGGATTTCGAATTTTGCGGCTCTATCTGACTAATACCAATACGAGGTTAAGAGGATCGTTCGAACGGTGTTGAACACAGCGGTGTGGTGGATAAATTTATACGCGACTCTTCTTCGCACCTTTTTGTCGTCATCGCGTTCCACGGTCGTGGTATCTCGTTGATTACCCGGTCCTAATTAATTCCTCAGGCTTTATCTTTATTTTTCTCCATCTCCAGCTCGTCCTCAATGCCAAGCGGCTTCCTTCGTCGCATTCGTTCCATGGAAAGTGGAAAGGAAAGAAGATAGGACGTATACGGGGACGGAGCGATTAAGGGAGAGAGAATGACCGATGTTCATCGACTCAGTCAGGACTGGATAGAGACTTTCTTGCACCTCGGCCGGGTAATTTACTTCGCTCTTTTTTTGCCTTTCCTTAAAGGAACAACGTGTCTCGCCGAGAGGAATGCCGGATTTTTGTTTACCTTCGATCGTCACACATCTTACGATACAAGCGATAATTACTTTTCTCAATCTTCATTCCCACTTTTTTTCACTCTTTTTCACCCGAAAAAGACATGACAAGGAATCGCTGATCACTTTTTGTTTACTTAACGAGCGCAGAAAGCACTTGTTGAAAATAAGGAATGCTAATTTAAAAAGAAGTCTTTACGGAAATTAACAAATTATTCGCTGTTGCGGAATGTCGAATGATCTTCAATATACAAACATCCGCAACGATAATTAATTCAAATTATTTGTTGAATTTTTTTAAAATTGGTACTTGGTCATCGCCGAAGAAGACATTTCAAAGTGTTCACCCGACTGATTAGATTATTGAATTCTGGATTTTCTTTCGATCAATTTTTCATTTTCCCGGTCATTTTGGAAAATATCATTTTCCAAGTAAGGATATCATTTTTTTGGAAAATTCATTTTTCTAGGTCTGAATTTTAATTTCCCGAGAAAAAAAAGAGGTTCCATACGTATCTCACTGGGATTCTATCAGATAAAGTCTCGCCAAAGTACTGCTGAAATAGACTAAGACTTTTTTTACTAAAAAAATTTTATATAATTATTCTTTAATTTTTGTTAGGTGTAAAAAATTTTTAAGAGAAAAATAACAGAAAGATCCCACTACAAAATACGACCCTTATGACTAGGAATTTCTTAGGACTAAAGTACCACAAACGTGTTTTTTTTTTTAAATTTTACCTACTAGAAAAAAGGGTCAAATTAGTTGCATCTTCAACCAAAATACTCATAATTTTTAAACCAAAAGAAGGAATTGTTTACAAATAATTTGAATTTTCAACCCAAACAAAAAATTTTAATCCAAAAAGACGATTTTTCAACAAAGTAAATCAATTTTTAAGTAAAATAGATAAATTTTCAATCAAAAATGGAATACTTAAAATTTCAATAAAAAAATTAATTTTCAACAAAATAACTAAATTTTTTAACGAAATATTTCTTTTGTAAATGTTAAACTTGCAAAAAACGAAAAATGGACTTTTTTTAATTTACAAAGACGAACTTTTTATTCAAATGGTAGATATTTAAACAAACACAATAAATTTGAAATTTTTTTAACAAAATAGTTAATTTTTTAACAACAAAAATTGATGTTTAATCTACAAAGACAAATTTTTAACCTCGAAGATTAATTTTTAACCAAATCAAATAAATTTTTAACCAAACGGGCGAATTTAAAAAAAATGCAAACTTCCGAAGAAAAATGGTGTAGTTAGACGTCCAATTAAAAAAAATTCATTTACAATTAAACAAATATTTTTTAATAAAAGAAATGAATTTTCGACAAAAAAAAAATGAATTTTTCAAGAAGATGAAGAATTTTTTTAAAAAGATTACTTTTTAACAAACTACAAACATTTTCAAGTAAGATAGATACATTTTTAAGCAAAAATGGAATAGTTAAATTTCCAATAAAAAATTAATTTGAACCAAATAAAGAAATTTTTTAACGAGATAGTTATTTTTTTTAATCAACAGATGAATTTTTAACCAAGAAGTTTAAATTTCAATCGAAAAAAGTGCATTTTCCACAAGAAATGGAAACTTGAATTTGTAGTTTAAAAAATTAGTTTTTAATTAAAATGATGAATATTCAACCAAACCAATAAATCACAAAAAAAGGGAATTTTCAAGAAAATAGTTAAAATTGCGACAAACAGAAAAATGGATTTTTTTATCTACAAAGACGATTTTTTAATTCAAATGATAAATATTTAACCAAAAACAATAAATTTTGAAAAAATTTCAACAAAATAGTTAAATTTTTAAAAATAAAAATGAATGTTTAATCTAAAGAGACGAATTTTTAACCAAAAAGATTAATTTTCAACCAAATAAAAAAAATGTTTAACCGAACGGACGAATTTTCAAAAAATGAAAACTTCCGAAGAAAAATGGTATAATACAAAAAATTAATTTCCAATTAAAAAAATATTTTTCAATAAAAAAAATAAATTTTCGACCAAAAAGATGACTTTTTAAAAAAAAAAAAGATTAGTTTTTAACAAAATACATACATTTTAAAGTAAAATACATGAATTATGAATAAAAAATTGAATATGTAAATTTTTATCTAAGAAAATTAATTTTATAATAAAATAAAATAGACATTTCACGAAATAGTAAATTTCTCAAGAAAACCGATGATTTTTTAACCAAGTTTAAATTTCTATCAATGATAGAATTTTTTTCGTGTTTTTAGACATAAAATTATTCTTGAAAATTTGATGATTTTCCAATCTCAAAATATA
>JAAAKG020157897.1:0-29909 GCA_010014905.2 Druon quercuslanigerum | reverse complement strand
AGCACGTTTCTATAAGGATTTTATTACCAACAAAATGTTAACCATTACAATTTCATTCTTTATTTTTATTTACAACATGACTGACTTAGACTTAAGATGATTTTAGAAACTTTTACCACTTTCATCCGTCTAGTTATACTTAGGTGTTTATATTTTTATGATATTTAATGGTACTCTTTGAATAACCAGGCAGCCCTGGGCCTTAAGCCCTTAGATACCAAACATCGCCTTCGTGGGTTTTCCCCCGGGGATTTCCACTTCGTCTCTTTCCGACTGCGATCGGAAGTTAATGGCCGGTTGTACCTGGGAGCCGAAACAGGCAGCGGAAATCTCCGACAGTAACCAAATGCATCTTCGTGCCAATTTCACATGGCCCAGAGAAATTTGGTCAGTGTCATTGTAAACAGATTTTCATTATCTCTCCTCAAGAGAACATCTCTCTTCCAGCTAACCGATGCAGCTCATTGCATCGAATCAGCATTACGCCGTAAAAATGTAAACTTTTATTGTACATACTCCTCCATTCCAAGTCATGTAAATACAGTCCATTTATCAAAAAAACGTTTTATATTTTTCATTTTAAATGTGTGCCGATTATTTTATTAATTTCAAAAATTAGAACTGACACCCAACACGTGGGAATTCTGCCACTTAAATTTTCATGCATAACTTCTTTAAGTTATTGAAACTGCAGAAGCCAATAATTGAATTTTAATAGAATTTGCAATTATTAACGATCAAATTATGAATTGATAATATATAAAAATTTAAATTAATAATTTCAAAACATTGCCGGAAAAAAATTTTAAAAAGTATAATTTGATTGTTTATCCTAATGCTAATTATTATGAACAAATGTTATCAACAAGCAGTCCAAATTATGGATTGCGTATTTGTAAAGAGTACTTCAAAATTACAATTAAATCATTTTATCGACAAAGTTATATTTGACTCTTAAAATATGTCTTCTGATATTAGTATGTTCTATTGTCGTCATTCAAAATAAAATTCAAGTTATTTTTTCTTCTACATGTCCTTAAAAAAATCTGTCATTGTTAGGAGTGATATGATGTTATCGCTGTGAATAGCTACATTGATCATTAATTTATATAATTTGTTTCTAAATTCAATAAATAACGTCGCGAAATATATTTCGAATACTAAGCTTTGCTCGAAATACAATTTATGGACAATTAAGGAATTTTATAACCATATTATACGGAAAATCAGACCCAAAACTCGTTTTACCTTTTGTCAATCAAAATTAAAAATTTGTTATTAAAACTTTAATTTGTGAAAAAAGTATAATTATGTCAGTGATACCCCGAGTTCTTAACAGAATTCAATAACTGATTTCAAAAATCTCGAAAATTTAGATTTTGTTGAAATTTGAATTTCACAACTCAACTCATGAACTGCAAATATGTTAATGATAAAATAAATAGCTTTTATTTTACTTTAAATCTTTTAAGCAGTGAGTACCATTTAAAAAAATTATCTCTTCATTTTTAATTACATTTGCGTACGAAGAAGTTAAAAAGGAAGATGCTTGTTTGCATAACCTTCAGAATTTAAAATTGTATTTTCGTTTAATTTAATTGTATACAACCAATAAGCTTTCTAAAGGAACCTCATTATATTTCCACGAAAGGAAGCACCAATTATAACAACAAAAAACAATAAGCTTTACATTTTCGGAAAGACGAATAGAACGTTAACAAGATATAATGAAGGATTCGAGAGTAGTAATAGACTGCCATGGTATACTGAATTCCAAAGGAGTCTCTTGACTCTCAATGCAGATTCACAGAAACGACTCTAGATATCATGATTAACGTCTAATGGCGTGGGTCTTTGCATAATTTTCTACATCGTCGTTCGTTATTATAAATCCCCCCTTGAATATCTCAGAAAGTACTTTGCAGGAAATTTACATCATTCAATGAAAAGCTCAAAGTTTGAATACTTATAGTTTTTAAAACCCATTTCATTTTGTTCATAATTGGATCCTATAAAATGTATTGTTTTCTTTATGACTAAATAGTAAAAAATCTTTTTAATTAGGTAAAAACTTATAGATAATTTTTTGTTTTAAAAAAACGTATTTAGTGTCACCACAGATCAAGGAAAAGCTCAAAATCGTGGAAAAATCCGAACATTTTTTCGAAGAGGGAGAGTCAGAAAAAAGTAAAGGAATTTTGAAAAAAAATTGCAAATGCCAGGGAACTACTGTAAGGAGAACTGTAAGTAACTGACGGAAATAATCAGGGCTGTTATATGTCACATTTAGTTACTTTTTATTCTAAAATCACTTTTTAGTCACTTTTTGAAATAAAAATATAACTTTAGTCAATTTTCTTTTCATGAATTAACCCGTGGTTTTTACTACTATTAAATTCAGGTCTGTACCTCTTCCGGAATTTTATTGAATGCTTTTTAAATATTGTAGGGAGCTTTTGAACTATTTCTGAATTTTTAAAAATATTTTATATTTTCCCATTAAATTTGCAATAGCTTTAAAAAGTTACTAACGATTTTAAAGGTTTAAAAGGATTTGGAATATCTTGGGTTATTCGAAAATATTCCAAAAAATTTTTAATATATTTTAATAACTTTAAAGGATTGTGTACTTGAAAGATTTTAATGAATTTTTCTATAGATTTCAATAATTTGACGGTGTTCCAGAGGATTTTAAAAACTTTAGGCTCCAATGGCTTTTGCTTTAGGATTTTAAAGAATTTTGAAGATTTGAATAATATTCTAAAAAATTCTAAAGAATTTCTTAATAGATTTCAAATACAAAATTCTAAGGAATTTTAAGGAGCTTTAAAAAATAACATGTTATTTGGAATATTTTTATGCATTTAAAAAAATTTTAAGGATTTTTTGATAGATTTAAATATTTTGAAGGTACTCCAAAGGATTTTTAAGTTTTGATGGTATTTTATGGCTTTTTAAATATATTCATGACCTGTAAAAATTCCAAAGGATTTTAGCAGTTTTCAAAAGATTTTAACTTCAAAGAATTTCATAGATTTTTAAGGTATTCTAGAAGGTGCCAAGATATTTTATACACATTGCAATACATTTAAGGAATTCCAGAGATTTGAAACATTTTAAAGTGTTTTTAGAAATTTCAAGTAATTTTCGAGAGTTAAAAAAGTTTTTTTATGTAATTAAGAATACTTTAGCGTAGTTTAAAAGATTATTATTTTTTTTAATATTTCACTAATTTAAAGGTTCTCCAAATGATTTTGAAGCTTTAATGGTATTTTTATGATTTTCCAGATATTTTCAAGAGCTGCAAAAAATTTTCAGTTTATTCTAAATTATTCAAATTAAGTTCTAATACATTTCAATAATTTAAAGTGTTTCGAAGGATTTGTGAGTTTTTAGGGTATTCTCAAAAATTTCAAGGAATTTTCCAGAGTTTTAAAGAGTATCGTGGGATTGGAAATATTCTACGATATTTTAAAGTTTTTAAGGAATTTTTTTTATAGATTTCAATGATTTGAAGGCATTAAAAAGTATCCTAAAGCTCATAGCGTATTTTGAAGCATTTCATCATATTTTCAAGAGTTGTACAATATTTTAAGCTACATAAAATGACTTCAAAAGATTTGAAATAGTTTAGTGTATTTTGAAAGATTTCGAGGATATCAATTTATATTAAAAATGTAAAAATTATTTTAAAAATTATCTATTTTGTCGTCCCATTAGTTATGTCCTAAGCATAGTAAAAATAGGAACAAGCATAATGATTAGAAATTACTGGTTTTATCTGCACAACAGAAGGTTCTAGACTAAGGAACATGTTTCAATGTTGAACATTTCCTGCAAATATATACCGGAGAAGTTTTTTTGGCATGAAAACAATCAAGAGGGGTTAACCTGTATAAATATTTAGGGAAAAGCTGATGTGATACTAATTAACTCTTGGCCACGCCAGGTGGTTTTTCGGGTAATTAACTACGCGCCTGAAGCCAAAATTAAAAAACTAGAAGCGGTGAATTAAGCACATATAAAAACGAAAATAAAAGAATTTTGTTTATGGTTTAGTGCATGGTTTAGTGCATGGACCGCATGATGGTATAATATTTTAATTGGTCCATGATTTTCTTTATGACCTACTTGATAGTATGCATGCTGGTTTCATTGATTGCATAGTTGATAGACTGTTCGATACTTTGATTCTTTGATTTTTCATTCTTCTTGCTAGATATTCTATTCTATTAAAAAAATTACGACCTACACCCACTCGCAAAATTTCAACAAAATTCCTGTATTTTAAAATTGATGGTCTTTGCGAGAAATACACAACTAGTTTTGGTAGATAAATTAGAGAGGAATATATTTTAATAACTTTCAGGGATTTCAAGTATTTAAAAGATTTAAGTGCATTTCTAAAAATTCAAAGAGCTTTAAAAAGTTGCTTGTCATTTGTAATATTTTAAGGTATTTCAGAGGATTTTAAAGTTTTGAAGGTAAAATCATGATTTTTAAAATATTTTCTAGATCTGTTAAAGATCCCAAGAGATTTTAAAAGGTTTTAAAATATTCAAGGGTATTTAAAAAGATTGTAAAGAGTTTTAAATTTATTTCAATAATGTGAAGGAATTGAAAATTACAAGAAATTTTTAAAAACTTGACCAAATTTTGAGGGATTTTAAATATTTCGTGAGGCATTTTACAAATATTTTTGTATAAAATTAAAAGCGTCGCCAGAGCTGTTTTAAAATTTTTTTGAATAAAAATTTTAAATACCCATTCTGCAAACGAGATGAAAGTCCGTAGCTTTTAATAGAGAATTTACCTTGAAATGTTAGTAAAACTACTATCAATAGTTTACTGGCAAATATTAAAAATTCTATTAAAAATATTAAATACGATTTACAATTTATTATTTAAAAAACTGTCACTCAAATAGTCTTAAATTACAATACTAAATTTAAAAATATTGAAAAATTGGTCCAGTGAGCTAAAAATTTTCAAAAGAATCACAAAGATTAAATTTTTTGTGAAGACTGATAAAAGTAACTTAACGTTTGCAGCAAATAGAGATGATTATAATAATACAATATAAAACATTTAAAAAAATGATATTTTATACAAGAACAATAAAACTAGTATGAATCCAATAATAAATAATAAATTTAATGACATAGCTATTAGATGGGAAAATAAAAGATTACTTAATGATCAATGAGCATACCGTTTAATAACTCACAATAGCATAAGCAAAAGCAAAAGCTAATGCTCTCCCTAAAGTGCACAAACGTAATTTAAGTTGAAGACTACCAGAGGTGTTAGTTGAAGTTTTCCGGTTTTTTTTTAACAAAGAAAACACTTAATCCTCAAGGGAATCTGAAAAAATTTTTATTCAAAGTATTGACCATTGAATTCTACACATTTTGCCCATCTTTCAAGCAAATGATGGATACCATCCCGAAAACAACTTTTTCTTTTTCGAGGCAAACCATTCGACGAGCCATTTTTCGACTTCTTCATAATTGGCGAAGCATTTCTCTGCGAGTGAGTGTCCCATCGATGCGGTATGAGATGGTGCGTTGTCATGTTGCAGGATAACTTTTCCATGTCCTCGGGCCCATTCCGGGCGTTTTTCGAACAACGCATGATTCAAATTGATAATTTAATGTCGGTAGCGATCCGTATTCACCGTCTCATCAGTTTTTATTAACTCGAAGTACACAACACCACACTGGTCCCACCAGAGCATTGTCCTACGGCCAAAGCGATTTGGCCTTGGAGTCGATGGGCCGACCTCACTTCGGGTTCTCGAAATAAATCCATTTTTCGTCCCCTGTGACAAGTCGATGCAGAAAAGATTTCCTTTCGAACCGTTCAAGCAGCATTTCACAAATGCTTTTTCGATTTTCCATTTGTCTATCGTGCAGTTGATGTGGAACCCATTTTCCATACTTTTGGATTTCTCCTATTTCTTTTCAACGTTGAAAAATTGCTCCTCGGGTCAAATTTAGTGTTTGTGCCAATTGTTGTTGCGATTGGGTTGGGTCTTCATCCAAAAACGCCTGCAATTCTTCGTCTTCGAACTTTTTCGCTGCTCCAGGAAGTTCATTGTCTGTTAAATCCAAATCTCCACTTTTAAATTGACGAAACCATGTCTCACATGTTCTAATCACTGGAGCATGTTCACCATAAGTTTCTACCAGCAATTGATGAGCTTAAACTGCTTTTTCATTTTGATGAAATAAGAAAAGCAACGAATGCTGCAAATGCGATTTACTTGGAACGAAACTTCACATATTTACTGAGGTAAACAACTATCTAGCTATTATTTCGGCAGAATGGAATTGTGCATTTTTGAAGGTTAGTGTCCATAGAAAAATACGACATAGATGTCAAATCATAGAAATGTATACATATCTATAGCGACATCTATGAGTAAAACGGCAAACTTCAACTAACACCCCTCGTAATTATTTCTAATGTTGGTTCTCCGGCTTACAATTTCGCAAAGTATATTTCAAATATTCTAAAGTATGTTTCTATTAACACCAGTTCGTTTTAAAAATAGTTTCGAATTTAAAGATTTAAAAAAATATATTAATATACCAAAACTCATTTAATAGTTTTTTTAGATGCTGTATCAGTGTTTCACAGCATCCTACTAGATCTTTATTAAATTTCATTAAAGATGACCTTAATTTAAATCATAACTTAACAAAGGTAACGAAAGATGAAATTCTAATAGCTACCAGAACAAAGTTTAATGGTCCTGTTTTCTCCTTTAACAATTAATTTCATAAACAAATTTCGGGTTGCCCTATGGGTTCCCTTTTATCTCCAGTTGTTTTTAATCTGGCTTTACAAGGTATGGAAAAAAAAGATCTGCAATTAGTAGATTTTACACCTATCTTCTACAAACGTCATTCCGATGAAAATTTTAGCAATTGTTTTTACCGAAAAGATTAAAGTTTTCTTAAATGCATTTAATAGTTTTTAAGATTGTAAAAATTTCGCCCATGAATGCAAGATTAATAACATTATTACCTACCTTGACTTGCAAATTATAAAAACTCCAATTGGGGATTTATTAACAAATTGGTACAAAAAACTTTCTTAGTCGGGTAAATACTTAAACTATAATTCATACAATTTATTTTGCCACTAAATTGATTAATAAAAGTTTTGGTAATTTAAATGTATTAAATTAAGTGATATACAATTCAGAAAAGAAAATTTAAATCAACTAAAAACAACTTTAATACATAATGACTAGTCGCTTAAGTTAGTTCACATTATTACAAAATTTAATCATGAGATTTACTCTTAAAATAATAAAAAAATTGAGAGAAACTTACAATAAATTGAAATTAAATGTTACCTTACCTTGCATTCGAGGTCTATCTGAACGGTTACAGAATTCACTTACAAAGCTTAACATAAAAGTTTACCTTAAAAACACAAATACTTCAGATAATTATTTGTTGAATAAGAAAGACAGTGATTCCATTTAAAATTCAACTCGTGTTATTTATCTAATTAAATGTAAATTTTGTAATAAAGTTTATATAGATGAAAGTACCCGGAGAGTAAAAGCTAAAATTCCTAAACACAAAAGGGATTGTGAAGTTGGGTTTGTCGAAACATTCTTAGAATTTTAATAATTACTTTGATTTCCAGATGACTTATGTCTTATTTTTTAATCTTTGACGTTAATCTTATGTTTAATAATTTAAAATTCTAATACTCAGGTGAAAATTTTATTTTAATCAACGAAATTATTTATCTTGATTGTTCTCTTTACAGTACTAATTGGAAAAATATAATTATTCAGAATAAAACCTTTTAAAGAAGGTACACCCTGTACCAAAACTTCAAGGATTGAGAAAGGAGTTTTTAATCAAATGAATTCTGTAAGACATAAAAAGTTATTAGTAAACAGTAATAAAACATTAGAAATTGAAATAAATTTTTATTTAATTTACGATATTTGTAAAATGTTCAAAAAGCATGTTGCATTTTGCAATTTTTGTTTTTAATTTCGAATTTTAGAATGCTTTAAATACCAGGAAATTTTTTTTCTATGAAACTAAAATAATAGCTTGTTTCTTTGATTCAAGTTAACGTATTATATAGCATTTTTTCGGCTGATAACTCGCACTTTTTTCCTTGCAAGCGATTCGATGAATTCTAGATTTTTTTCGCGAACTAACCGGGCTTTCACGTATCTGGATTTTTATTTCATAGTATAAAAATTATAACAATTTAAAAACCTATTTTTAAACTAATTTTTGAACAAAATGTTTTACACAATTTTGAAACAAAAATTAATAGTCAATAATTAGAAGTGAAAGTATATGAAATTAAAAAAAATACACTGAAAGATTTTTCACAATTTGATTAGGAAATGGAGTTTAATTGTATAATTTCCAATTCGAAGCTTAAAATTCTAAAAAAGTTTATTTGGAATTGAAAAAACACGAAATTGCATGATTTTATATTAAAATTTCGAAAATTGGACAATGGCAATAATGAAAAAAATTAATATTTTAGGATTGGAATTTTGGAAATTGGGTCATTTAAAATTCGAAGAAATTAAAATTGTATTATCAATACTGAAAAGCGTTAAAAATTAAATAATTAGAAATCTGCCCTCTGCGCGGGCACACATTTTGATCGTGTGAGGCCAGCCTTGCTCGCAAGTTTGAGCGCGCCTAGAGCGCGCGTTTGTTGAATCTCCCGCTTCAAGCTCGATAAATGATTTACCTCGCACTACAGACTTTCTGAAGGTAAATAACAATCATTACCAACTGTTATTTGTTGATTGTGAATTCTATTTTGTTAAAGCTCCTTTTTGAGTCAATTTTTATCAAAACGTGATTCTATAAAATATCTGCATGATGTAGGAATATGTCAAGATTGCGATGGCTCCGCGTGTGTGTGACGTGTCGAGTACATTCAATGCAGTCTGTTATCACTGTACAAAAAAAGCACTTTTTTTCATTGACTTTATGGTATTCACAACCACTTTTAGGCTTAAAAATTGCAGTTTTTTACTTATCAAAAATAGGCCACGTTACTGTTGAAATGACTTTGATCCTAAGGTGCAAACTCTAAGAATGTTTTTATTGACCTTGGCCCTAGAATGTTTTACAACTATTTTTTATAAAGTCAGGATACACTTCCGAAAAGGTCCCACAAGAATATTGACTTGATACTTGGCCTATGGGTTCTTTTTAGATCCTTGTTGAAGGTCCTTAATGATTTTTAACGTAGATCAATATACATTAATTTATTGGTAACTTTTAATTTTTTTGTAAATCTCGAGAAAAATATTGATCTTGGAAAAAAATTTGTTAAAAAAGCTATGAATCTTATCAAAACATTCTAGACTTTTGATATTGGCTAAGTAACCGCTTCATTTTTTAAATTAAAAGAAAATACAAGTAAAAAAACAGTTTATTTTAATAAGAAAATTCTCTTTCAAAACCAATTTTAAAATAAGCAAAGAGAAAACTAAACAAATCAAAAAGGATAAGGAAATATAAAATACAAAATTTCTTTTTCAAGCTCAAAATCAAGCCTTTTAGACCCACCTCATTTATTTTTCACAACTTTACAATATAATGACCTGATGTTGAATATTATGTTTTACAGCTATAAAGATAAGAAGAAAATTGAAAATATGAGACCATGTCAGCAAAACATGTCTATAAACATCACGGCTATAAAAATATACATACTTCACTATTATATCGAAGAATCAGACATTAAATTGTACAGAATTAAAAAAAAAATGTTGTATAGAAATTTAATGTTTTTTCGTAACTTAGCTTTACGCCGGAAGAATTCAAATGGTGTCCCTTACCTTACGGTAAAATGAATGGATAGAAATAAAATCCTAAAAAGAAAAAACTTGCCGGACTGCGTTCATCCGTCACTTTTTTCGATCCGTTGCCAATGCCAATTCGGCTTGTTAATTTGAGGCAAATATCTGGCTCAAAATGAGCCTATCTTTTTTGCACATGAAAATTATATTCAGGTAATAATAATTCTATTTAAGAATGTTACATCAAATACAAATAAATTTCTAACATTTTTTGATAGACTTAGTGATTTTGTCGTGATGGAGATCCTTGTGGAGATTTTGGTGGACTATGATCTCTCTCAGGCTGTATAAAATCAGCACTATTAGTAGCGTCGCCATGAACATCGAAATGAAAGTTCACTGGAATATGACGTTGTGTGAGTCCCATATCAGAGTCTCTAATTATATTAATTTTTCTTTGATTGGGCAATGGTATTGTTAGCGATATCGGATATCTTTGGGCCGCTGAGCGAGAACTTTGGGCTGGCGGTACAGAACCGCGTCCTTGAGGAGGTGCAGGAAACCTATTCACGGTGGGATTGGGGGGTGGTGGACGAATAATATTAGTACGCCGATTGAGATTCCTTACTTGTGCACTCAATTCTGTAAGAAAAGAATTCAGATATATCAGATTTTGAAACTCGGGATTAATTAAAATTGATTGTATTCACAGAGAAAAAGAAGGCTAAGGTTTACATCGATTCCAGGTGAAAGATTCACTGATACAAAAATTGAAGTTGCTGGATAATTTTTAGAGAAATCAAAGATAATTTCCGATTTTTAACCTTATTTAAACTTGTTGCTTTTTGCTAAGTGGTATTGAATAAGTTTTAATTCTTCCAGCGGCGTAGCCAAGGAGAGGGCTTGGGGGCTTAAGCCCCTCCCAAAACTAATTAATTTTATTGTTCTATTCACCTTTCTCCTCTTTTTGCCTAAACATAAACCGAAGCCCCCTCCGAAAAACATCAAAGCCCCTCCCCCAAAAAAATTCTGGCTACGCCGCTGAATTCGTCTACGACAGTCTAATCTATTCCAGAGGAGATTTATTAGCATAATAACAATGTTTTTTTCGTGTTGTCTGTTGCTGATTCTGCGTGATTTACAGAAATTTGCTCACTTCAAGGTGACGCAGAAAAAAGAATTATTCTCCCAACTTCAGTTGAAATTTCGCCGAATTATTTATAATTTTTACCGTTGCAAGACTTACCAGCAATAAATTGTAATTTTTGTCTTTCATGTGTTATTTTTAATTTATTAATATATTGCGGCAAGTACAATTAAAAGTTAACGCTGCATAAACGCACAAAGGAAAATAAGAAAAAGCAAGATATATTTGTAGCTTCTGAGTTGTAAAAAAAATTGAAACGATAAAAGATCTTAATAGATAAATCTAAGTTCACACATATGTGCGCATTTTTTTCTTGTTAGATTTAGTTTTCCCATTTTTATTGATTGTTTTTTACTTTCAAATTTATTATTGCTTGTTAATATTTATAATTTATTCTGTGCATACACATAGAATTAGGGGAACACAAATACTTAAGGAATAGAGCGCCTCTCAGTAAATATTATTTTTGTACCTTTATTTATTATTTATTATTCACTATTTATTATTTATTTATTATTTATGTTCAAGTAGTAATTTTCAATATTATAAGTTTATGATTATTACAGAAATTATACATGCCTTTTGGGTGCACAATTTTTTTTTTAAATTAACTTTTTTCATATCTTGTATAATTTTACCGCAAAATAATATTTTTAATTTCTAAATATTTTTTATGCGATTAAAATTTCTGATTTTTCGCAAAGTTTAAAAAGATGTTATGAAAATCTGGCAGGGCTTTCAAAAGCAACGTTTTTTCACGTTCCTTTTTTCATATCTTGCCTTGCTTGGCATAAAATTTTCATTTTGAAAAAACTAGAACTCTGATTAATTTTTTATCGAAAAAGGTCGTAAGGATAAATAATTCAAGTTATTGAGCACTTCGAAAAAAAAGAAATAATTTTTTTTTCTTTTGATATCTCGCTTGACAGATTTTTGGTCACTTCACATTTTTAATATTTGATAAACAAAATATCGCTCTCCAAAATTAAATGCAACCATATTTATTAAATGAAATTCTTATTCTAACATTATAAGCGCGTTTCCTTAAAGTCAAATATAATAATATTTTCCACATATTAGAAAAAAAATTTGGACATGTACGCAGATGTGGTGAATTGCGACGTATATGTACACGTGGCAATTCCCAGTTGAGCTTTTATTATAAATATACTGCACATTTTTTTAAAATTATGTATCATATATTTACCAATCAAGTTAAGAAAAACGGCCAGAGGGAAGAATAGAGTAAGGACAATTAACCTCATTTTCTATTATAGATGATACTGAGAAACCAGCAAATTAATTAAAAGCGCCGCAAATGAATATTCAACAAATTAGTTCCACAAATATATACTTGAATATACCAGCCTAGCAATTTCCTTACCATCATGACATGAATTTTAGTCTGAGTAGAGATAAGGTTGGATCCACGACAAATAAAAATGTTTTGAAGGTCGAGAGATTTTGTGACAATTATGTTCCGAGTATGGTATTTTAAGTAATATAAGAGGAAAGTTTTTAAAGTCAGAATAAACCCAAATTTAATATTTAACAAGTTTATGAGACCATTTCAACAGTATTTTTTTAATTTATGACACTATTTAAATTATTTTTTATCTCTAAAACCAGTGCAAGGCCTGTGTAAACTTCGATTTTATTTTATTTTATATATACTGTATATATGTACATCATCCAATTGCTCGGCTTTAGATTCCTTCAGGCTTATAACACCCTAAATTATGGAATAAAAATTCTTTAACATGAGATTTTTAAGATAAGAGTGGCACGGAGAAGATTTTTAATCCCTGATATTTAAATTTCACAAGCTTGGTTTAGTACCCGTTTCATCACGTAGGCGTCACAAGACGGAGAGAGAAACAGGAGAGAAAGAAAATAGTTCCGCGACTCTGGATTGTGAGTCACGGTCAGTCCCAAAATATAAATTAAATCCAGGTTTTACACTGTATGCTCAAGTAATAAATAATTTTGTTAACGAATAGTAGTTTAGTATTATTATTTTTATATTAGTATTTTTTATATTATTATTTTTGTATAGATTTAGTGATTTTGTTGTCATGCGGAACGTTTAAACTATCAACAGCTACAAATTTTTTGAGAATCATTTTTTGATATAATGCGCAGTGTTTGTTTTAATCGTGAAAATAACATTACAAATAAAAAAATGAGAATTTCGGAAAAGCGATGCAAGGTACAAAGAAAAATTAATAAATTTTATACACTTAAAAAAAATCTTTTAATTTGTCGCTAATCATTTTTTGATGGAACGCCAAGGTTTGGTTTTAATCATAAAAAAAGAACAAAAATAAAAAATTTAATTTTGGGACAACCGACACAGTTTTTGTTCAAATCGTAATAAATAGCATTCACAATAAAAAATCAGATAAACAACACAGGGTACCAAAAAAATTAACAATCAAAAGTTGTTTAGTCAAAAAACGTACACATTTTTTATTAATCATATTCCAATAGGATAAATTTTTTCTGTTTAAATCGTAAAAAACAACATACTTTTTTTATAGAATTCCTTAATTAATTTGTCTTTTTGTTGCTACAGATTTAAACTTTTTGGTAGAAAATTTTATTACTAGGTTAAAAAGTCCGTGAAAATTTTAAATATTTGGTTGGAATTTACTTTAGAAATTCAAAATTTGATTGAAACTTCATGTATTTTGTTAAAAATGATACCATTTTTGTTCAAAATTAATCTTTTTGATGAACAATTAGTTTTTTTTAAATTAATTTTTTTGAATATAACTTAAACTAAATCCTTTGACACCGATACAAAATATGAATCAGATGTTTTTGACATTTCTTTCTTCCTTTGCCAGAAACTATTTGCTAAACATTTTTTTTAAACGTAATGAAGTTTTTTTTCGAAAAATGCGGCCATTTCTTTTTTTCTAGAAAATTGAATCGAGTTTAGATTTCTTGAAAGCAAAAATAGATCTTCCGATCAGATGGAGCCTTCTCATCGTGAATTACATTTGAAAAATTGTGATTTTTAAGAGCAAATCGTCTAGCAAATCGTCTTCTAATTTGGTCAATGAAAGAATCCAGGTCAACTAATCAGTTATGAATTGTCTTTTAATGCAGGTTTGATAATGGAAAAAAAAATCATGCAAATGTAAAACCTGAAAAATAGAAAAGATTAATAAAATAAAGCGATGGTGCTTTTATTCTTATCTAGATGCCTGCCTCAATTCGAAAGTATTGACCTTCGACTTTTTGAAAGAATTGAACAAAAATAAGGCTCACTGAGACACTTAAAATACAGCGGATCAATGGATTAAAAATAATTATAGATATTTAGGATCTGCAAGAGCTACTTTTTTACCTTTTTTTGATTTCCAAATATTTTTCATTTTTATATGTTTCTTATTATCCATAGAGAATTGCAACTGTTTAGCAAACTTTGTAATCATTATTTGGCTTTAACAATCATCGGCTTGCATAAGTAGGAAAATGAGTGCTTGAAGAAAGTTATTTTAATTGTATAGATTTTTTTCTTATGCAAAATATAGTTTGAGTTCTCTATAAATTGAAACTGGTCAAGCTAATCTAACAACGGGTGGAACTTTACAGATTCAATTAGCGAAAAGTGAACCACCGAAGATAAGTAGAAAATTAATAGTTCAAACAGTCCAGAAATTTCCTAATTCAATACTGGAAAGCAACTTATCGCTTAGTGCAGAGAAATAAATTCTCTATGAAATGAAAATTATAATTTAAAAAAGTTACAAAAGGTGACAACGTGAAAAATAAACTTTTTCAATGAAATAAGGCAATCGTGTAGCACTATAAACACTTTTGAAACAATAAAAGAGAAACAAATATTTTTGTAATATTCATGTGTCGAATTGAGTTGAACTTGAATAGTGAAATGTTGTTCTTTTTATCGAAAATTACTGTATGTATCTGAAATTCCTATTTATATGTTTGAAGCTGATTCTACAATTTTTGTTGGAAATTATTATTCCACAAAACTAATTCGACTACTGAAACTTATGTTTTTACCGAAAAATATTATTTATACTTAAAACTATCAGTCTTGGAATATTATGTTTAAAGAATGAATCCAAGTAACTTTTATAACTAAAATTAATTAATATCTAGATTTAATTTTTAGAAATATATTTTTCATCATTTCAGTGCGTCAGAAATGTATTATTTCGTTCTCTTCAAGAAAATCCTTCTGAAAGACGCAAAATATTAAAAAGCTCTGGGGGAATTTGACATTTAAAATTTTTTCAACTGTTTCTTGATTTTCGGAACAATAATTATAAGCAAATGCATGGTTTAAACAATTTTAGGCCTGTGATACACATTGATGTATTTAACTCATCAAATATAATTTGCTAAATTTATCAACAATCATTACAAACAAATTCATGATTTAAACAGTTTTAGGCAGAAACGAACCGAATTTTTGTCTTTAAACATCATTGCCTATGATGCTCATTGATATTTTTCGACTCTAAATATCATTCAATATTTTTATAAACGAATCATTCAAACAAAATGCCCTTTATTGAAATGTTGATTTATATCTATATTATTTGTGGATGAAGTTAACAAGTTATATCAGATGACACAAATACATCAGAGTATATCACAGGCAATGAGATTCAAAGACAATCAGAACAAAATTCGGTTCGTTTCTGCCTAAAACTGTTCAAATCATGCATTTGTTTATAATAATTGTTGATAAATTTAACAAATTATAACAGATGACAAAAATACGACAAAACGTATCCCAGGCAATAAGATTTTAAGAGAATCTAAAGAAAATTAGGTTATTTTCTGCCTGAAACTGTTCAAATCATGCATTTGTTTATAATAATTTTTAATAAATTTAACAAATTATATCAGATATCACATCATAATACATCATACTGGCTATTTTTTGCGAATATTTGTTTATAAAAAATAACTTGAAATATCAACAAATTTTTTTTCTTCCGAGAATTAAAAAAAATTTTTTTAATAAACATTTTTTTCGCTGTTTGCAGCTTTATTAAAATTTAAACAAACAAAAATTTAGAAAACAAGCTCAAAAGATTTAAAAAGAATGAAATGATAAATTTTTTCAAAGAAAAAAATTGAAAATTGACGAAGAATTTTGACCTACAGGTTATTTTGAGCATCGTTTTTTCATTTCGCCTCACTGTGCGCTGCTGCGCTTCTCTCTTGCAGATACATTGGGCTACATGACAAACGTGATTAAAAAAATGATGTAATAATGGAAAAAATAAGTTTAAGTGATTTAAAGTGCACATAAGATAAATTAACTATTTTAATGGTGCAAATTCAAGCAATTTTTTCTTATAAATTAAATACCATCTAAACAAAAACGAGACCATCGAATTTAATGTGGTTGCAGCATTTTAATTTTTTTATACTTAACTATAATACGACTCATTATTTTTGAACTTATTCATCAGAGAAAGGTAATAAATTACTTTATTTTTATTTATTTATAAGTTTTATTTTTAAAAGGAGAAGGGACATATAATGTCACATTAATTACACGTATTAAACAATACAGAGAAAAACTCACAATCTACGTTGTAAAATTGACTCAAATTTCTCTTGAAATTTTTATTTCACATGTACAAAAGTTATTTTATTGTCAAATAATAAATAGGAATTGTATTTTACAGCATAACATAATTGATTTTTAGTACTTTCATTTTTAGTCAAACTTATCATAGTTGTAGAACTTTTTTCAACTATTGAAAATTTTTGTCTCAAAATTTGATACTATGGAGATTTTGTTTATTTTCGCGGATAAGTGACACGCAAACGGGAAATTGAAAAAAATCAGTATTTATAGAATATGTAAATCAGAAAATTATTTTATGCTCCTGAAAATTTTGCGTTCGACCCGAGCCCTTTTCTATTGAAATTTCAATTTTGAAAACAGCCAAAAAGATTCTTATTTTGAGCCTTGATTAACCGAGGTAATGACTAAGCTGAACTGGTTTACATTTGTTTAAATTCAATTTTATGGGGAATAAAATAGGGACCTGTATCACATTAAATGTAAATCCTGATTTTTTTAAATTTTTTCCCTGAGATATTTATCCACGAAAATAAAACAAACCTCCAATCTCGAATTTGAAAACAAACATTTTCATACTTTAGTATAAAACGTTTAAAAGAGGGCTACAACAATAAAAAATCTAACCACAAAACAAGCTTATGGAGGTAAGCTCTTATTTTTAAAAAATGAACATAACGTTTTGACTAAGTTCATGGAAATGCTAAGAAAATGGTTCTTTTTTAGTCGCTGTTAAAACACAAGGTTTATCTATTATATCCCAATAAAGTTACTTTTGCAGTATAAAAACTGCCGAATACTTCTGATTGGATTTAATACATTTTTAACATAATCATATTTCTGTACCATTGCATTTTGTAAAAAAAAATTTTTTTAAATATCTGTAATTTATTAAATGTTTGTGTTAAATCACTTCAAAAACATTAAGTATTATTACAGTTAAGTATAAAAAAAAATAAGTTAGGCCGCAACCGACCGGCGAAATAAAATGGAAATGACATTGTTTATCCAATTAAAAAAATGTGTAATTGAATCGACAGTTTTAAAAATAGAGTGTTATTATTTACATTACAGGCCTCTTTTTGTGTGAATATTAACCAATTTTTGTGTTATTTAGAAATATATACTTTTTTAATTTATACAGATATGATCTTTTATAATATTACATTTTAATGACAGGCGAACGGAATTTAATACCGAAATTAATAACAATTAACAATTAGGCGATGTTGCTATAAAAATAGATTTTTTAATTTTTTAAAGATGTACGGGTCTGAAAATATTGAATCTTACATCTTGTTAGTATTAAAAAAAAATAAGTTACATTCTTTACGTCTTTTTAGAAAATTTCGAATAAATCATCAGAAAGTAATTATCCAAAAATGGTTACAGAAATAAATAATTTTAAAATAATTATTCCAAAAAGTATAAGATACTCATAGCTTTAAAGTTTCATTATACCCACAATCTAAACGAAGCTTGTTTCAAATATATACATTATTATTGCACTTTTGTCTGCGTAGTTTGTCTTGCATACTTTCTTATGCTTTTTGCAATAAGTATTTTAGCATTTTAATACTATTAATTTTTATCATAATTTTCCATAATTTTTTCAACAATGATTTTTCCTGCAGGAAAACATTAAGACAATTATCTCACAACCAACTGATATGCCCTTAGAAAACTCAAATTCATAATTTTGTCATTTGTTTTTTAAATTCCATATTTATTACATAATAAGCACCTATCGTTGGATTTTTTAAAGGAATTTCTGAGTTAATTTAAAATCCGTAATTTTTCCAGTAATGAAAAATGGGATGAAAGTGTAACTTTTCAATTCCGTATCACACTCTCATTTTTCAATTATTATTTATTTATGAATCCTATTTTTTACTTCTTATTATTACCACACTTAAAATTCATTTTTAATGTTAAGATTTATTTCTGGAGTCGATTAACTACATTTTATAATTTTTAAATTATTTATTATTATTTAATTTTATTTTTTTATCCTTATATTTCTAAAAATGGATTTTTTTACAGGGACATTATTTCATTAAGAAACTTAAACACTTATTACAACCTTTTTTTGGAACACGTATACTTGTATGCGCATTATTTTTTCATATCTTTGAAAGCCTTAATAAATTTTTCATATTTGAAATAATGTTTATGTATCTTTAAATAAATTATAGAAAAATTTTGTCCCATTGTTGCTTATAAAATATTATTTTATTAATTATTGAATTATTTTCCTCTTATAACTAGTGCATTTAGCAGCAAGAAGCGCAGCAGCATCACTAGCGGATTAGTTCGAAGCTACGCAAACACAATTTTTAGAACTTTGTTTAAAATTATCTCTTGGTCGCAGGTATGTTATTTCTAAAAAAACTCGGATTTTTTTATCAGGACCCCTTTATAAACCGTTTTAGCAAACAAAAGTGCATTATCTATTTAATACGGTGAAAAGACCTTTTTTTATACAAGATGCCTGGACCAATATGTGCTTGGATGAATTGTTACATCGAATCCTAGTTTTTACAGTAATTTGTTTTTCATTCATGACTAAAATCTCTTTAATGTGCAATGAAAAAAACCAAAACGACTAACCGTTTGTATAAAATGAATAATTTAATTAAAAAATATTTTTTGTTGTACTTCACTACCTACTTTTCAATAACCCAATATAATACAATACTTGGCCAAAAAGTCTAATTTTTTAAACAATTATACCTGAAAATGGACTACTAAAATTCGAAACTATTTATTATTTGAAGAAGTTTTAGAAATAGGATATGAATGTAAATCTTCGTACAGTCGAAGTCATGAAAAAAAATCAAAATGGCACCCCTAAACATAAATGAAAAAGTGAAAGACGCAAAGAAAGAATGCGTGTTCCAAAAAACAAAGGTTAAACATGAGCTGGCTTTCAAAAAATTTGACAGATGGAGAAAACAAGAAAAAAAATAGTGTTCCATGGGTGGTCCTCATCATTATCAGAAACTTTTCTCTTCATAGGACGTTTTCGCATCATTTCGGTAAAGGGATTCCGGATGCTCAATTTTGAGGAGGCTCTATAGGCTCAGAACTTACAGCGGCTTCAAATAAATTATCTTACATCACTCTTAGGGTTACACACGTCGTTACACGGGGAATTCAATGTTCAGAGATCGAAGAGAAAAAACCATGGCTTCACCCTAATTTGTGATATAATATACTATTAAATTCAAAATAATTAAATGAGGATGTCAGGGCCAATACATTTTCGAAATGTCTTATTAGTTGTTTTGTAGATTTCCAAAAAGATACAGGGCGTTTAAAACTATCAAAAATGAAAAATAAGCTTTAAACATACTTTTTTTCCTCATTAACCATTGTTAAAGTATTTTTTTACTTTACGCTTTGAATATTTGTCATAAATATAATTACTTATATTATATAAAATACTTAATGATAGAATAAAAGACAACCACACATCTCAGGAATTAGGTGCCAAAAAGACCATCTTTTTCCTGACTAGGGTTTATTCACATGGAACTAAAATCGATGCCTGAACCTATTGCATTATAAAATAATGAAAAATGTACACGGTACTGTGCGTCAGAAAGATTGAGATGAGATATGGTAAGATTGAAAGCATCAATACTTCAGAGCTGTTTACGTTAACTATCTCTTACGATTACAAGATTGTAACAAGAATGTATTTCTTGATATTATATATGGGATGTTTAAAAACTATTTTTCGATAAAAAATAAAATCTTTGCCTGTGCCGTTATCGAAAAAATACATTTTCGATTTAAATTATTACTGGAAAACAATTTATACAAAAAGACCCCAATTTATTTTTAATTTCACATTTTTTTTTAAACTTTACTTTTTGATGTATCAATTTGAAATATCATATTGTAATTTACCACATAATTTCAGACCATAGAATTTACCATTTTTTCAGATAAGAATCAAACATTTCTAAATTCTAATCCTACAAACCTAAATTGTTGTTACAAACCTCGAACTTCCGAAAACGATCTTTACTTTTTCAAAGTGAATTACTTAAAGGGAACTGAATTTGCTAAACGATGATTTTTTTATATTTATTTTATTTTTTTATTTTTTATCTATGATCTTAATTCCACTCCCTGCCGTAAATTCCTTTAAGACCTTCAGATTTATACTAGAACCTTAAGATACCGGAAGGCGGTATATCTGGGCTATTGTATCAAGTTTCCAGTTTATTTCAAGTTATCTGATTTTTTGCGAGATTTCCTAATATTTGGTTAAAATAACATGGATTGCAAATGAAACATCTGCCATTACGACAAAAATCTATTTTCAAATTTAATGCATTTAAACTCAAAGAATTTAACATTTTTTTAAATAGGAAGTGAACGATTTTAAACCGTGGATAATCTTAAATTTTAAAATAGAGAAATTTCTTTAATTACCAGCAGAAGGTCTAGTAATTTAAGTGGAGAAAAGTAAGCCACCAAATATAAGAGGAAAAATTGATTAGTTGCAGTCCTCAAAAACTCCTATAACTAACTGAAAATCTTAATGTTTTCAGACTAAGTGACTCAGAAAAGTAGACTTTACTTGGAATTCTGGCTGTTTAAAAAATCAAAAATCAATTTTCCAGCAAAATTATACGAAATAAGAAACATATTTTAAAAATGAAAATTCTTTATTTAAGAAATATCTACAAATTTTCTCACAACCATTGTCTTAAAAAAGGCAAAGTTTTTCTTTTCACCGTGGAAAATATTATTAGGACAAAAAAATTTGATTTTTCAGACACACTATGTAAACGACGAAAAAATATAAATGATTAAAACTCTTTTAATCAAATAGGTCTACACATTTATTTCAGTAATTTAAAGGAATCTGTATTATCATCAGAGATAGTTACCATCAGTTAGTATAGATATCTCTCTGATCGGCATTAAAATATAAATCAACCTATCGATCAAGCTAACTCTTCAAATAACTGGAAACACTTAACGTTATTTTTAGACTAGATGAAAAATAAATTGTTTAAATTTTGAAACTAAATTAAAAAAAAAGTTTTACTAACTTCGCTCTACTAGGAATCGAACCACAGAACTTTCTATTGCCGAGTGGGTGCTTTGCTGTTAGGCTATTACAGAGATCGAAAGAATAATCCGCTTTCAAAAATACATGCTATCTAATGAAAGGTGTTGCATTCATGTCAGAAAAAATGTCATTTTAAAATTTTTATTTTCGATCTGGTCTGAAAATGGCTTTAAGTATTTAGATTAGTGATAACTATCTTTAATGATAATATAGATCCCCCTAAATTACTAGTATCATGAATATAACACCTGCCTTGAAATAGAGTGTATTTGAAAAAAAGTCTTCTAATCTCTCTAATAGCTTAATGGGAAAGCAACCAACCGGAAACCGGAAATTCTATGGTTTGGTTTATAGTGGCGTGAAAAGAGTAGATCCTTCTTGAGAAAAAAATTAATTAAAACAATTCTTTAATAATAAATACTTTCTCAATTCTATGAATTGAATTTTTTTTTTCTTGAATTCATACTAGACTCTCCTTGAATTCTTAGGTATGTTTTAATTGTTTTTAATTAACTTTAATTCTTAGGCATGTTTTAATTTACTTTAATTTTGTATGAATTTTATGAAGCCTTGTTAAGTTTAACACGTATTTCGTATGAATAAAATACTACTCCCTTCTAATAATTAGATGTTTACATGCATTTTTTAAACAATGTCTCAATCTTCTTAAGTGAAAATTCTTTTGGGGCGGGAGTGAGTAGAAAAAAATGACTGATCGAACGAAAGGAAGTCTCTGTCTCTCTCTTGCTAGTACGCTTTCTACAATTTATACCAACCCCATGCCATTTTTTTGAAGGCCTGTAGAAAATATTCGTCATGAAAGTTGGCGGAAACCGTGTGTCGGCGCCACCTATGCAGTTTGCCGATAATTCAAATATTGCAAGGCGAAAGTCTTAAAAAAAAGTTTTTTTAAATGAAAATAATTTTCTGGTAGTTCTGGGTAAAAGATAATGATCTTTAAGACTTTTTTAATCTTTTGAATTAAAAATATTTTGCGAAAATCGTAAAATTCACTGATTTTAGTCGTAAATCCCAAAACATTCCAACTAACTAGAACGAATTATTATTAATGTACAGTTAAATTGTAAAACAATTTTAATTATTATAATTATGATTATTATTATTTATTATTATTATTGTTCGTACAATTTTAAATAGGTATTTAAAAAAGGAAATAGTGTAAATTTTATAATATTTTGTATCATATTATGGAAAATGTATATTTATTGTATTTATTTTTTTCAATGTATTTGGGATTTTTGAATATTTCAATAAACAAATTATATTTTTCAATGAACATTTTAAAAGGGGAGTTAGGTAAAATTAATAAAATAATACCATGATTATATAAAAGTATTTTCTTTTTTAATAATTTGTATCTATGTATATAAAATATTAAATATTTAAACAAATTTTATCAAATATGTCAAATAAGTTTTTTCTCCGTATAAACTAAGAATCTCACGAAATGACTAGTATTATGAAATATTTATTTCAAAAAGTTCACATGGAGTTCTTTTCCAAAACTAGTTATAATTACCTATACAATATTTTCTCCAATTTCATAAATCATTTTTAAAGTTTATTTTTCTGCTTGAAATAGTCTCAAGTTAAATTTCATGAAAATGGTAATTTCGAAAAGTAAATTTTTAAACGAATTCATTAAAATTAATTGAATTTAATTAACAATTACAAACAATTTAAGTTAACAATTTAAAATTTGTTAAATTTGTTTTTCTAAAAAACACGATATTTAAAATATTATAAATAATGTAATAATAGAATAAAACTAATAATAACATGCCTGAATAATGAATATCCCGAAAAATTGGGGGTGACTTGTGAGTGATTTGTGATTTGTCATAAATATTATTCATTTATTAAAAACACAATAATATAATATTTTGGAACAAAAAAATTATTTACAATTATCTCAAATTATCTTTTGAATTTAAAATAACACTAATTTAAAAAAAATATTTTTACATGAAAATAAACATTCAAAATAATTCTTGTCGATAAAATTATTTGACTTTTGTATCGTATATTTTATAATATGACAATTTCATTATTCGAGAATTTTCTATTCATAAATTTAATAAACTTTTATAAAATTATTATTATGAAGTGTCCCAATTTAGGAACTTTGTTATAAATGATTTTGTTAGGAATTTTTCCTATTCGGGAATTATACAGTGACGAGAATTTTATTTTGCAGGGTCTTGCGGTCTTTCCATTACATTTATAAGAGATTCTATATTTAAAAATTTACAAAATTAGGATTTAACTCTTTGAATATTAATGGTTATAGAATATAAAAAAAATTCATCGGCAAGAATCATGGAAAATTTGAGGAATTTGAAAAATAAAGTTTTGCGGTTACGCTGGTATTCCTAGATCAGCTTGCAGTCGTCTTGAATAACTGCACGTTGAGCACGCCCACTTTTACACTCTTGTCGCTTTTTAACATAACTTTACATTTTATTGTTTCACATGTTCCACAAAAGGGTTTTGAATTTTAATACCTCGCACAGTTCTCTCTTTACTCGAATTCCTACACAACCTCTCTTAATTTTCCGCCTATTCCAAATTTAATCTCATTTAATACTACAAAGACCATTAGTATAATGATAGAAACAATTTAATCAAACTTCATACTTCTCGCTGTAGCTTTCTCCAATGTATTTTTTTGTTTAATTAAAATGGATCATTCAGGATGAGGAAAATAAAGTTATAAAGCTTTGTACTTACATATTCTGCATAGAACAAATTTGATGTATAAAAAGTAAAGAACTCAGTCTGAGACTAGTGGACGGACACGCAAATGTTGTAAAAATGAATAAACTAAAACAACTTTTAAAGAATTTAGAAAGCAATACTTTTCTTCGATAGATTCAAACAGTATTATTATTCTTAATTTAATAATTTCTAGAAAATTGATAATATGAATAAGATATATATTTTTGCATCAAATACGTTGCAATATACAAACGTAATATGAGTACCGATATATAAAGGAAACATGTACTTGTATCTATACATTTTGAATTTTTCTAATTAAAAATATTAAAATTTTCAATTTCAACCACTGAAAAAAAGAGAAAATAATATTCTTTAAAAATTATATTATAAGCGTCAAAAGTAGCATTAACAATATACCAGCGCATTTGATTCTTACTGATATTTTTATACCAAATACAAACTTTTTTTATCAACATCTGTTCAAGAGTTATAATATGTTGGACAATGTCAAAGATTCAAAGACCATTTCCACAATTTTTAGAAGGCAAATTTTTTCTGTTTCTATAAATACGATAAAAATAATGCTTCTGAAGATATGAAATAAAGAAAATATTGACTTCGGTCTCCGGAATTTTCTTGGGTTCGAGAGGCAAGAAAAAGTATCTAACTTGAGTTGACAGTTTTCGGTTTATAGCCAATCGCTTGAGTCAGAGAGAAAATCTTCTTTACTTTATACGGCCTCCGTCATAGACGTACGAGAAATGCCTTATTATATTTCTCGGGCTTTACTTCCGGTAAGCTCTGACACAGGCTCTACAGCACGTTTTCAACACAAACAAGCTTTCCCGATATAAAGGTCATTTTTACTTTCCCAGTAATGTATTTACAAATATATATTAAATTGTCTTAAAATTTTATACACTTCTTCTTTTTGATATCATTGAATAAAATTTTTTATTCTTTCCCCGCCCCTCGTCGACGACAGAAGTTTTATATACCCCCTCCCTAAAAAAAATGAAGCCAAAAATTATCTCTAAACGTGGGGCATAAAGTGATTTTTTAACATGAATATGAGAATATTAGGACTATTCAATTTGTTAACTAAAATTAATTTCAGTAATAATGTAAATAACATATTTTATTCAATATGAAATGCTTTTACCAAAGGAATGAATGTTCAGCAAAAATTTTGTCTTTTTATGGTTTTAAAATTATTTTCGTAAACTTTATTTTTTAGCAAGAAGAAAAATTTTAAACAAAATAGTTCTAACTTGTAAGAAATATGTAAGATTTTTAAGCCCAAAGGACCATTTTTTTCGAAGACACTTAAGTTTTCTGCAAGAAGTTATTTTTTCAGCCAAGAAAGATAACTTTACAACCATAAAAGATGAATTTTCCATTCAAAATGAATAATTTCTAACAAAGTAATTGAACTTTTAACCAAAAAATTAGATGGCACATCTTTTTTTCTTATGAAAAAAGTTTAATCTTTTATAGTTTTCGAGATAACCATGATACTGATGTTTTTTTATAAGATGATTTATAATTGGATTTTGGTCTCTCGCTCGTCGTCACATCTACAGTTTTTGAAATTTTTTAAGTAAATTTAGAGACAATACTCTCCAAGGTATCCTTAGAACGAATATATGAGCGAAAAGTATATATCATTATTTCTAACAAAATAAAAAATTGTTTTCTATGCCATTTCAAATTTAATTTCTTATAATGTTCGATCGCTTCGTTTATTGAGCGAAGTTTTAGCAAATATCAACTTTCTGTGGAAAAATTGTTCAGAAAACTATAAGGTAGTTTTCTGTAAAAACCTTTTTTAAAAAAACTGAATAGGTAAATAATTACGAATGTAAAACTTGGAGTGCGCGATTTCGTAACAATCCATGTCTATTAGATGCACGGAACCACTTGCATTACAGCTAGCAAAGGAATAAAAATATAATCAAAGAAATACCTATTGTTATATAAAATGGCCTTCAAATGTCGTTTTAGCTCTTCTAGCATCAGAATAGTTGCAGTTTCTGTAGAATTAAATACATCATTGTGCTTTTTGATGCCACAATATTCACATCGTTCCACGAGTTGAATAATATTTTGTGAAATTCATAGTGGAAGGAATTTTCTCTTTTTTTCAAAATGGAAAAAGAATCTTGCTAGGAAACGCACTAGATGTGAAGATAACTGGTCGAAAAATGTTAGGAAAAAATGCAGAAATAACTAAAGTGCAATGTGTGAACAATTCTTTCTTGTTTGCGGACATGTATTGTATGGAAATTATAAAGAATTTTTTTAGAATTTATGGGTAGAAAAGTGGACATAGCTGTGATTTGAAAAATGTAATTTAATTTATATAACTTGTTCGTAATATTTTATTATTTAATATGTATTACTGTATTATTATATAACATGTTCATTTGTGCGTTATAAAAGTATTCAAACTCTTTAAATATATCATAATTAGATACTTTTAATATTATTCTGAACTTTCGCATCATTTACCTGCGTACCTACATTTAGGTCCTACCTTATGCCTGTCGCCTACAAGAATTTAGTTCGCGCTCTCCAAGTTTTGCATTAGCAGTTTTTTCCCTATTCAGTTTTTTGAAAAATGGTTTTCACGTAAAACTACCTTATAGTTTTCTGAACAATTTTTCCACAGAAAGTTGATATTTGCTCAAACATCTCTCGATAAACGAAGCGATCGAAGATTATAAGAAATTAAATTCGGAATGACCTAGAAAACAATTTTTTATTTTGTCAGAAATAAAAATATATAATTTTCGCTCATATTCTCGTTCTAAGAAAACTTTAAAGAGCATTGTCTTTAAATTTCATTAAAAAATTTCAAACACAGTAGATGTGACGACGAACGAGAGACAAAAAATTAATTACAAATCGTCTTCAGAAAAAACATCATTATCATGGTTATCTCGGAAAATCTAATAGATTAAACTATTTTTCTAGAAGAAAAAACGTGCGCTATCTAATTTTCTATAAGAATGCATTCTTCAAAATTCAAAATTTCAAATTTCGAGTTTTAGTGGCCAGGGGCCAACCTCCGTCCAGCTTTACCGAGTTATGTCCCGTTCTGGAATCAGAGCACTCAATTGTTAAGACTTTAAAAATGAATTTAAAGTGAGAAAATTAAAAAAGCTTCGCGAGACTATTATCATTGTTAAAAAGGGAAAAACCACGCCAAATTAGAAAAAAATCGGACCTCTTCGCGCACACATTTTCGTCGCGCTCTACGCGCGCGGCTCGCTTCGATCGCAAGTTTGAGCGCGCCTAGGACGCGTGTCTTTTGAATTTCGCGCTTCGCGCTCGTATATTTATTATTTGCATTTTGAATGCTTGAATGGAACATTATCAAGAAGAGCTATTTTAGATCACAGTATTTATCTTCGTCCGTATTTTCTGAATTTTCTAATTAATTAAGTATAGTTGGGCGGATGAAAGTAAAAACGGGACATAAAAAGTTGGGGAGTCAAAGTGGAACATAAAGTTTTCGGAGTAAAAAGGGAACAAACAAATCTTCCGGGTAAAAACGGAACAAAATTTCTTCCGAGCAAAAACGGAACAAACGTGCGCATAGTTGGAGAGAGGGGATGCACGCATGGATGTTAGGTGGGGAGAGAGGCTCGAACCGTATCCAGCTACGAACCACCATGTTTGTTCCAAAGTTCCATATTAGAAATAATAACAAAAAACCTAAATACATTAGTTTACAAAAATAAAAAAGTAAATAATAACCATTAGTCTGATTAAAAATTTAATTAATCTAAAAATTACTTTTGATGGAAAAAATCCACACTTTTACTAGCTGAAAATCTAATTTCTTTAGACATGTAAATTGCAATTACTCAGAGCGAAATATTAAGCAAATGATACAAATGATAAATAATGTAAAAAAAATGTTTCATAAACAAATCATAACGTTTGACGGAGTTTTTGAAACTTGCATCAGAAAAAGTATCAATGAATTATTTAATTTAAAAAAACTTCTAGCGATAAAGTTATTCCATATCGTAAAAAGGAGCTGCCTGAAAATGTTGTGAATCAAAAATGTAGATTTTGCAATAAATCGCATAAGAAAACGTACTGCTGAACTTCTTAATCCATAGATTTTCCATTACACGATTTCCGATTTTTATTTTATTATGTTATTTTTGTTTGCGCCTATTTCTTAAATTAAAACCGGCTAAAAATAACTCTTTTCGAATTGAAGTGCACGTAAACAATTAGTCTATGTAGGCGGCAAGCACACCACGCGTTTGCTCCCAAAAAAATTGCATGCATATCTTGCACCCCAAAAGTTTCAGATTGTTCCGTTTCCGAAAAAAATTAGATTATAAAAAATCTTGTAATAAAACTGATTAATTTTGGAATTCAATAACCCATCTCTAAGGTTGTTATTTCAGACTTAAAAAATCATCCTCAAATATACCAATGAGCTTTTTACGAAAAACGACATTGTGTAAGAGATTCAAAAGAATTTATTTTCGCCCTCCTTCCTATAATAAATAATGTAAATAAATAGTATATAATGAGCTTTTTGTACAAAACGACATTGAGTAAAAGATTCAAAAGGATTTATTTTCATCATCCTTTCTATAAAAATGCTGTTTCAATGATTCTAAGTTGTCGTCAGCAAAAAATATTCATTCAAAGAAGTACTAAATTACTTAAAAAACTTTACTCTCAGCTTTCGTTAGTTACTTCATTGATTCCAGGGAAATCTCAATTTTAATTATTTAGTAGCGAAAAAAATTTAAAAGCGTATAATTTGTTTTAACGCTTTTAAAATATGGTAAATAAAAAATATTTCTGTTAACCTTCATACACGGTATCAAGTATTCGCAAAATAATAAATTTTCATGTTTGACGGGGGGTTTGTCTAAGCAAATAGTAATTGTTTAACAAGCTAAAAATTAGTTTTGAAACACTTCAAATTATTGATATCCCCCCCCCCTCTGAAGTTAAATTCATCAGATCGTTTGAATTTTCCCAAAAATCGACCTGAAATCTTCGTGAAACAATTCCTATTTTTCTGAAATCTTTGTCAAATATTTAAAATATTTTTGAAATGTTGGTAAATATTTATGAAATTTTCGAAATCTTTGAGAAATCATTGAAGTCCGTTAAATCGTTTGAATGTATCAGGAATCTTTGCAAAATATTTAGAATGTTTTATAAGTGCTTAAAAAAGTTGGAAGTATTGATAATCTTTTATAAGTTTTCAAATTATTTTCTAAATATTTGATGATATTTTTAAAATAATTTAAACCTTTTGAATATCATTGAAATCTGTAAAATCTATTTAATCTATCCGAAATCATGGTGAAATCTTTGGGAAATCATTAGAATCTTTGTAAAATCGTTGAAAATTTTTGCACAATTTTTCAAATATTCCATAAGTATTTGATAATATTTTTTTAATGAAAGAAATCTTTGGAGAGTCATTGTTATATTTTCTAAATTTTTCAAATCATCGCAAAACCATTGAAATTATAATTATATTATA
>JAAAKG020157896.1:40165-56857 GCA_010014905.2 Druon quercuslanigerum | reverse complement strand
ATACTACTTGGGGAACCAACATGTTTCGAGGCCAATTTAGACCTCCTCATCAGGGAATAATTTATAGGATAACTAAGAAAATTCTTTTTTTTCCCCTTTTTTTAAATTTATTTTCATTTTTTAATTAAGACTTTAACAATAAATCATTTATATCCAATTTATGACTCGATCCCATACTTTATTGTATCTTGCGAGATCCCTTTTTAAATTAATGGCTTTGTCCCCTTCTCTCTTTATAAATAACATTTCCATAAATTCTCTCTTTTTATATTTTTAACAGGAATAGTTCAATTTTAAGCCAGAAAAATTAATTCTCAACTAAAATGATGAATCCTTAACTATAATTTTTAAAAGACGAAATTTCAACTACAAAATAGCATTTTTTAATTAAAAATTAAATAATTAAACTGTTTACTCAAATCATGAATGCTCAAGTTGAATTTTAAGCCAGAAAGATTAATTTTTAACTTAAATGGTTAATCTTTAACTAGCACACTTGATTTTTTTACCAAAAAGATTTATTTTTAATCAAGAAAATAAATTTGATATAAAAAAGATGAATTTTCAACTAAAAAATATCATTTTTCAATTAAAAATTAAATAATTAAATTTTTCGTCAAAAAATGAATGTTTAACCAATGAGATAAATTTTTAACCAAAATCGTTGAATACTCAACTGGAATAAGTTATATTTTCAGTAAAAACAAAAAATAATTGTCAACTAAAAAACATTCAAACAAAAAACAAGTTTTCACTAAAACAGTTCATTTTTCGTCCAAAGAAATGAATTTTTCATTCAAATGATGAACCTTGAACCAAAAACAATATTTAAAAAAACAAAGAGTAAAAACTTTCAATCAAATAATGTAATTCCCGCCTTAAAGGACGTACTTTCAACTAAAATGATAAATATTTAACTGGAATACTTGAATTGTTAACCGAAAACAATAATTTTTAAACGAGAGGATCAACTTGCAAAGAAAAAGATAATTTTCTGCCAAAAGAAATCGATTTTTAACCAAATACGTGACTTCTCAATGAAATAGTTGAATTTTATGCCAAAAAGATGAATTTTCAATTTAAATTCTAATGCTTGATACAAAACAAAAGGGATTTTCAGCAAAATATTGAAATTTTTAAAAATATTGATTTTCAATGAAGTAGTTTCATTTTCAGAGATGAGTTTTCAATTAAAATTATGAATTAAAAAATTCCCTGTCTCAAGTGATATATTTCTTTACCGAAACTCCCTGTTTAAAACTAAAAACAATAACCATTTGCTAAAATTCCCTGTCAACTCAAATAGTTAAATTTTCAAAAACAAGCAATTATTTTTTACTAAAAAAGATAAATTATCAATCAAAACTTAAATAATTAAATTTTAAATTCAAAAAAATTAATGTTAATTTTAAGTTAAAACTATGGAATATTCAATAGGAGTAATATAAGTTTTCAGAAAAAATACTATCCTCAAAAAAAAATTACAAAAAAATAAAGTTAAAAAAATTTTTACATTTTCAAATAAAGTGATGAATTTTCAACTAAAACTGTAGATCTTTAACTGAAATAGTTGAATTTTAAACCAAACAGATAAATCTTAAATTAAATGGATTAACCTTTTACTAGAAATAATTTGCATTTTGACCAAAAAGATCTAAAAATATGAAATAGTTAACTGGAATAATAAGTACATTTTCAGTTAAAAAAAATAATTTTCAACGAAAAAAGAAACCAGTTTTGAAGAAATGAATTAAATTTTCGGCAAAAAATTCCTTTTCATCCAAAGAAAAAACATGTTTTCAATCAAATAGCTCATATTTTAACCAAATACATTAATTTTTAATTAATATGATGAATTTTCAACCAAAAAAATTAATTTTCAACAAAAGAGTTTGACTTTCAAACTACTGGAACACTTAAACTTTTAAACGAAAAGAAATTTAAACAAAAGATTAACTTGCAAAAAAAAGATCACTTTCTTTTAAAAATAGATTTTAAACGAAATCCTTGAATTTACAACGAAATAGTTGAATTTTCAATGAAAGAAGCCAAAATTTCATCCAAATTGTTGAATTTTTAACAAGAAAGGATCAATTTTCAACCAAACTGATGATATTTTAACTAAAATGATGAATCTTCAACTCGAATAGTTGAATTTTATACGAAAAAGATAAAGTTTCGGCCATAAAGATAAATTTTCTACAAAAAAGGCGATTTTTCACAAAGTAAATAAGTTTTCAAAAAACTAGTTTAATTTATTAATAAATAAAAAATTATAGTTTCATTAGATTAAACTTAGATAATCTGAAAAATTCGCAACTTTAAATAAAAGTCAAAATATATTGCACTTACAACAAAATAGTTGAATTTTTAGGAAAAGAGTATATTTCTTAAGCTAAAATATCGAATGTATTATAAAACTGTTGGTTTGAAACCAAAAGAAAAATGAATTTAAAAAAAAAAAAGTTAATTTTAAAACAAGAAACATCAGTTTTTAACCAAATAATTGCATTTTCAACCTACAAAAATGAATTTTCAACCCCATGATCCAAGAAAAATATGATTTCAAAAACGAAAACATTAGACAAAAAAGATGATTTTTCAACACAATAGACGAATTAATAACCAAATAGTTGAATAATCAGTTAAAATTTTTTTATCCAAATGAGTGAATTTTCAAATTATTTATAAAATTTTTAAACAAAAAAGATTTAACTTCAACCAAAAACCCAAATGTTGCATTTTGAAGCAAAAACGACGAATTTATTCAAAGAAATTAGGATTTTTCACCAGAAAAGTTAAACTTTTAACAAGAAAGATAATTTTTAACCAAGAAAATATGAATTATCAAACAAAAAATATAATATTCGATGCTTTACCCAAAACATTTTTTCAACAAAATACATGAATTTTTAAACAAATAGTTGAATATTTAGTTAATAAAATTAATTTCCAACAAATTGGTTCAATTTTCAAGAAAAGGGGCAAATCTTCAACAAAAAAATGAATTTTTAACAAAATAATTGAACTTTCAAACAATTAGTTGATATTTACCGTTAAATTCAACAAAAAAGGCGAATTTTCAACAAATACGTAAATTTTGATCTAAATAATTAAATTCTCAGTTGAAAAAAAAATAATTTTCAAACAAAAAACCAAATTCTTAACAAAATATGTAGTTTAAATTTCAACCAAAAAGATTAATCTCTTAACTTCAAAAATCGATTTTTATCAAAGTTGAATTCAACAAATAAGACAAATTTTCAACAAAATACATAAATTTCCAACCAAACCGTTGAATACTAAGTTTAAAAAATTAATTTTCAACCAAAAAATGTGTATTATCAACAAAATATTACGTTTTTTCAGATGAAATACCCGCTTTTATTTTATTATAAAATCAAAAATGACAGTTGAATTTTCGACAAAAAGATGAAATTCTAACAAAATAGTTGGATTTTCAACAAAATAATTAAGTTTTTTGAACCAAATAGTATAAATTTTAACCAAAGGAGATGAATTCTGAATCAAATTTTTTTAGAAGAAAGTTGAATTCTTAACCCGAATAGTTTAATTTTCAAAAAAAGTTCATTTTTAACCAAAGAAGAAGGATTTTTAATTCAAAAGAACGAAATATCTATTAAAAAAGACTTACGTTCCACGACACAGTTAAATTTTTAATCAAATAGTAAAATTTTTTGATAAAAAAAGATTAGATTTCAATTAAAAACTAAACAATTTAATCTTCTAACAAAATACACGAATTTTTCAGAAAAAAAGTGAAATTTACAACAGAAATTCTATTTTTAACCAAAACGGATTTTTTACTAAAAGAGATAAATTTTTAACAAAAGAGAAATTTTCAAACTGAAAAGTCAAGGCTTAGAAAATCATCGAATTTAAAAGCTAGAAAGATTAATTTTCAACAAAAAAAAGTTCATTTTCAGCCAAGAGAGGTGAATTTTCAACTAATTAGTTGAAATTTCAAGCAAGAGACAAATATTAAACAAAATAGTTGAATTTTCTACCCAAAAAAGACAAATGTTTGAAATAGAAGAATTTTCTTTCAAAAAGATAACTTTTTAACAAAATAGAAGAATTCTGAAAAAAATAATTTAATTTTAAACCAAATAGTATAATTTTTAACCAAAATATGAATTCTGAAACGATTGCTTTATTTTATTTTCGACCCGAAAATCTAAATTTTCATTAACAAATTTATTTTTTAACAAAGAAAGATAAATTTTCAATTAAAAAAAAAAATAAATTGTCACTCCAAAAGTCTGAATTTTCTATCCAAAACAGTTGAATTTTCGATCAAAAAAAGATGACTTTTTAACAAAATATTTGAATTTTCAACAAAAGAATTAAATTTCCAACCTAACAGTACAGCTTTCAACAAAAAGAGATTAATTCTCAACCAGAAATATAATAATATACTTTTCAACCAAATAAAGTTAACTTTCAACCAAAAATAGTAGGATTTTGTTATTGCGTTTTGTTAATTGAGTTCGAATTTCAGCGAAAAAATGAGAAAAAGGGGAAGTTTCGATAAAAAAAAAAAACGAGGGAAAAATATGATTTTTTTAAGTGTAAAAGAGGAAAATAGTTGAAAAAGTTTGAAGAATGTTCTTATCAAAAATTTTTGACTTACTTGTCATACGGCCCTTCTTCCTGTCTGGACTTTCATCCACTTTAGATGCCCCTTGATTTCCACTTTCCTCTTGAATCAGCTTCGTCAGCATTTCTTTAATAGGGGCTGCAACCAAAGTTTTATCTTCTTCCGTCGCATAAGGCAGTTGCTTGAATCTAAAATAATAAAATTAAAAATTAACTTTATTTTTAAAGTAAAATTTATATTCTTCTAACTTAATATTTTTTAAAAAATTTTGATGAACTTCGATTTTTATTTAAAATTTTATGTTTTAGTCTGTAAATTCTCAAAGTTCCTAATTATTTATCAGTACTATTAAATTTTTGGTTGAGACTTAATCTTTTTTGGTTAAAATTTTTACTATTTGTTTCAAAATTCAATTATTTGGATAAAAAATGTACTTTTTTCTTGAAAACTCTACTGTTTTCCGAAGAAATCGCATTTTTTAGTTTGAAACTTCAACAAATTGGTTCAAAAATGTTTTCTCTCTTGCCTAAAAAATCTTTCCTGGTTAAAAGTTAAACTTTTGTATTTAAATATGAACTTCTTTGTTCTGAATTTCACTGCTTTATAGAAAGGTTGTACTTTTGATTCGAGAATTCAACAATTTAGTAGAATATTTAACTATTTTGTTTAAAATTCATCTTTTTTATTACAAATTTTATTATTTGATTCAAAACTGAATTCAATTGTTGAAAATGCAATAAATTTTTTAAAAATTCATACTCTTTAGTTGAATATTCTTAACTGTTTTTTTTTTTAATTCGCCTTTTCCGCTTGAAAATTTGACAATTTGATTGCATTTTTTTTCTTTTTGACAAGGAAATTTGTTCTCGTAAATTCATCTCTTTTTTTTAGAAACTAACCCTTTTTAGTTAAAAACGCCACTGTTTGGTTAAACATCAATTGAAAATTCAAGAATTCACTAGAAAATTTAACTATTTGGTTAAAACTTTCTTGAAATATTATTTTTTGGTTGACGGTTTATAATTTTAATTAAAAAATAGGTTTTTTTTTTTGTTTGTTAAAAATTAATTTTCTTCATGAAAATCAAAAGTGTATTATTTTTAATTGCAAAAGATAAAAATAACAATATTTTAAAATTAAAAAACAAACTGTTTTAGAGAACAATCGTCTCCTTTTTTTTTGGTTCAAATCAACTGTTTTTGATCAAAATTTTATCGGTCGAAGTTTCTTCCCTTTGGTTAAAAACTGAACTATTTTGCTGATAATTTTTGTTTTATTTTTAATTCATTTTTTATTAAGAATGTATCTTCTTTATTTTAATAATTACATGCTTTGTTAAGAATTCGTCCTTTTTGGTTAAATTCAACGGCTTTTAATTTTAAATATTTTTTGGTTGAAACTTGAACTACTTTCTTATAAGATAATTTTTTAGTTAACGATTTATAATTTTAATTAAAAATTCATTTGTTTTTTTAAAATTAATTTTCTTAATTGAAATCAAAAGTTCTGTTTTTATTGAAAAAAAAATATGTTCAAATTTAAAAAAAATGTTTTTAAAAAATCGTCTTTTTTTGGTTTAACTCAACTTTTTTTATTAAAATTTTAGCGGTTGAAATTCTTTCACTTTGATTGAAAATTTAATTATTTTGTTGAAAATTAGTTTGTTTTTTAAATTAAACATTGATTAACTGAAAATTTAACTTGTCCACTTTTTTTTGTTGCTAAAAATCAATCTTTTCTTGAAAATTTACATAATTTTTTTTTAATTCGTTTTTATTTTCCCGAAAATTGATCTTTTCATTTGGTAATAATTCTTCTTGTTTGCAAATACATGTATTTTTAGGAAAAAATCAAATACCTTAAAAAAATGTCATTACTTTGTTAAAAATATTTTTTTGTGCATAATAATTTTACTGTTAAAAATTCGATGTTTTTGTAAAAAATTATAGTACTTGATCGAAAATTAATTTTTTTGTTTAAAGAAGAAGAAAAGAAGAAAAGAAAGAAGAAAAAAAAGAAGAAAAGAAAAAGAAGAAAAGAAGAAAATTTTTGTATGAAGATTCATTACTTTAGTTAAAAATTTATCTTTACGGCTAAAAATTCAACTATTCTATTAAAAAATTCGCTTTCTTTGTTGGTTAAAATTAATGTTTTTAAGAAAAAATTTAACTACTACATTTTTTGCTTAAAAAATGTTTTCTTTTTAGTTAGAAGCTTACTTTTTTTTATTGAAAATTGAAGTATACTGTTGAAAATTCATTTTTTAAATCTAAAAATGTCAGTATTCCATTTTGGTTAAATTTGGTTTTTGTTGCAAAGTTTTAAATTTCGTTGCAAATTAATTTATTTGTTTAAAGATTCATTGCTTTAGTTAAAAATTCGTCTCTATGGCTAAAAATTCAACTATTCTATTAAAATATTTGCTTTTTGTTGTTGTTGAAAATCAAATTATTTAACAGAAAATTTAACTACTACATTTTTTGTTAACAAATGTTTTCTTTTTTAATTAAAAATTAACTTCTTTTGTTAAAATTTGAATTATATTGTTGAAAAGTCTTTTTTTATTCTAACAATTTCAGTGTTCCATTGTTGGTTAAAATTGGTTTTTGTTGAAAATTTAAAATTTTCATTTTTTTCTAGTCAAAGTTATACAACTTTTTTAAGAAGTATTTTTTTGTTTGAAGATTCATGACTCTAGTTTATCTCTATGGCTAAAAATTCAACTATCCTATTCACAAATTAATTTTTGCTGTATTTAAAAATTAAATTTTTTAACAGAAAATTTACATACTTAATTTTTAGTTGAAAATGTTTTCTTTTTTTGTTAGAAATCTACTTCTTTTGTTGCAAATTGAACTATATTGTTGAAAATTCATTTTTTTAAATCTAAAAATGTCACTATTTCATTTTTTGGTTAAATTTTGTTGTTACAAATTTAACAGTTCCGTTAAAAATTCATTTTTTGTATGAAGATTCATTACTTTAGTTAAATATTTATTTTTGTGGCTAAAAATTAAACGATTCTATTGAAAAATTCGCTTTTTTGGTTGTTGAAAATTATTGCTTTCAACAAAAAATGTAACTATCCATTTTTTGTTAAAAAAATGTTTTATTTTTTAATTATAAATTCAATTCTTTTGTTGCAAATTAAACTATTTTGTTAAAAATTCATTTTTCTTTATTCTAAAAATGTAAGTATTCCATTGTTGATTAAATTTTATTCTTGTTGAAAATTTAACAATTTCGTTGAAAATTAATTTTTTTTATTTAAAGTTATATTAATTTGGCTAAAAATTCAATTATTGGATTGAAAAATTTACTTTTGTTGTTGAAAATTAATTTTTTAACAGACAATTTGACTACTCCATTCAGTTCGAAAATCTACTATATTGTTGAAAATTCATTTTTTTAAATCTAAAAATGTCACTCAAACACGTACTTTAAATTTTTTCATCAGACAATAATGTTATATGTGTAAAATTTAGAACTACGCAAAAAAAAGTAACCAATAATTAAATTATTACAATTTTTCTCTTTAAAAAGAATGACTTACTCTTTTAACTTATTTTACAAATTAATTATAAACCTTTATTAATAATTTGTATAAAAAAGCTATTTTATTATTTTAAAAATCGAAATTACCTCTTTTTGGATTCCTTTTTCTTTCAAAAAGGAGCAATTTTATTTTTATTTACTTGACTTTTAAACATAAAAAAAAAGTTACCTGGGATCAAGCGTTGTCGCAATTTGCAGAAGAAGCGTAACATTAGGTTCGGCATAACGTTCGTACAGCATTTCCGACAAACTCTCTTTAAAATTCTTAGCAGTGCCGCTATCCGTATCTTTAGTTTTCAGATGCGAGGAAACCAATTGCCAAAGAAGTGGCTTCAAGAGAGAACAGAGTGGCATTTTCTCTTCGCTGAGAGTCATGATCGTGACTTTGAATGGCTCGAGGACAGTCACGAGATCTTCAATCACTTTCCATTCGTCTGGGGCAAGATCGATCAATTCCTGGTCGATTCTATCAATACCCTCAAGAATTGAAGGGATAATACTGCGCCGCAGCACCAACTGCTCCAGCATATTGTAGGTTGAAATCCACACTTCCGGGTAATCCATCAGCAAAGGGCTATCCTCCAACTTCAAAATTATTTATAATTAATTGATTATTCACTCATATTACGTCACAAATTTGAAAAAATAGTCTATAATTTTTACAGTAGGGAAATAGTGTTTTTTTCAGTTTCTAAGGATTCAATTAATATGTTTAATTGTTTAATTTAGAAAGCTTTGACAACTTTTATTGCCAGACATTCCTAAATATATTTGGATCTTCGATTTACTAAATGATTAAATAATACTAAAAACATAACAATTAATTTCATGAATTTGTCTTTAAACATATATATTAATAAACGAAACAATTTTTATTGTTTGAATTCGGGGATTGTATAGTTCGGATATTTTATAATTCGGCAATTTTCTGTCGGGCATTTTCAAATTCGGTAATATTATAAACTGTTCGGGAATTTTCTCATTCGGAAATTTTCAAATTTATTAATATTATAAACTAAATAGTTGAATTTCAACTAAATAAGATCAATTTTCAACCAAATAGTTGAATTTTCAACTAAAAAGGATCAGTGTTTATTTAAAAATTAAAAATTCCAATTTTTAGTTAAAATAACTAATTTTTCACACACAAAAATTTACAAACAATGTTATGAATTTTCAATTAAAATGATGAACCATTAACTACAATAGATACATTTTAAACCAAAATATTCAACAAAGTAGTTTTATCTTCAACCAAAAAGATGAATTTTCAAATAAAATGATGAATAGTTAACTGGAGTACTTGAATTTTCATCGGAAAAATATGAGTTTTCAAACAAAAAGATTAATGTACTACCAAAAAATACCATTTTTTTGATAAAATACATGCATTTTTGATGAAATATAATTGAATTTAAATCTAAAAAGACCAATTTATAATTAATTTTCAACAGAACAAAAAAAATTTGTTTTTAAATAGTTAATTTTTAAACCAAAAAGATTAATTTTTGAACACTAAGATTAATTTCTATTGAACATACGAATTTTCAACTAAAAAAATTAACTTAATAGTTAAATTTTCAGTTGCAAAAATTTATGTTCAACCAATGAAATGACTGTTTAAATAAAATGATACAATATTCAATTGGAAATGATTCCACTAATTTTCCTTTAGTTAAAGATTTATTATTTTAGTTAAAAAATCACTTTAATTATTCCATTTCTTTTGGAAAATTGACCTTTTTTGATAGAAATTTAATATTGTCATTAAAAAAGTTGCCATCGTACTGAAAGTTTTTAACTATTCTTTTTTTGTTGTTAAAAATTAATTTTTTTAACGTTAAGTTAAAATTTCGTTCTTTAAAAAAAAAAATCATATTTTGGGTTAAAAATTCCACTTTTTGGTAAAAAAAAACTCATATTTTTGGTTCAAAATTCCTAACTGTAATTGCCACTTAATTTATTTTCATTTGAAATTTTTTTTACTGAAGATGTAAATATTAAGTTTTTGTTAGAAAGTTTATATTTTCAGATTTAAAAAATAATACATTTTTCTGAAAAATAGCTGCTTTATTTTCTTTAAAGTTTATTGTTAACTGAAAATTGAAATATTATATTTTTGATTTGTAAATTTATCCTTTTTAGTTGAAAATGTATATAATTTATTGGAACAAAATCTTTTGTGGTAGAAAATTCATCTTTTGGGTTTAAAATTGAATTATTTTGTTAAGAATTAATTTTTTTTAAATTCATGTATTTTATTAAGAATTAATTTTTTGCAGTTCAAGATTAATCATTTTAGTTGAAAATTCTTTTGAAATTTTACCTTTTTTGATAGAAATTTAATCTTTATCATTAAAAAATGTTCGGTCATATTGTAAATTTAACTATTCTATTTTTTTGTTAAGAATTCATTTTAGTAATGTTTAGTTGAAAATTCTTTTTGTAAAAAGAAAATTTATATTTTGGGTTCAAAATTCTACTTTTTGGTCAAAAAATTCATATTTTTAATTGAAAATTCATCCTTGTGATTACAAAAAGAATTTCTTTAGCTGCAAATTCGTTTATTTTCATTTGAATTTTTTTTTTTACTGAAGATGTGATTATTACATTTTCTTAGAATCTTTTTTGGTAGAAAGTTCATCTTTTGGGTTTAAAATTGAACTGTTTTGTTGAGAAGTCATCTTTTATAATTATTTTTTTTACTGAAAATTTAACTCATCTATTTTTGTTTAAAAACTCTTTCTTTATGAAAAAAAAACTATTCTGTTGAAAATTCATTTTTTTGTTAAAAATTTATTTTTCAACCATTTTTGTAGAAAATTAAACCATTTATTTAAAAAAATTCATATTTGGTAAAAAAATAATTTTTTGGTAAAAAACCACATTTTTTTAATTGAGAATTTAACTGTTTTGTATACATAATTCGTCTTTTTGGCTTCAAAATTCAAGAATTTCATTGAAAATTCATTTTTCTGTAGCTAAAAAGTTGCCTTTGAAATTCAACAATGTGGTAGGAAATTTAACTATTTGATGAAAATTTAAACTAATTATTTAGAAATTAAACTATTTGGTAGAAAATTAACTTTTTACTGAAAAAATAATATTTTTGAGTGGAAAATTTACCTGTTTTGTAGATATTTCGTCTTTTTGCCTTTGGAATTGATACATTTTTAACTGCAAAAAATTAGTTTTTTGTTTGAAACTTGCAATAAAATTACTGCTTTAAATGTTTTAACCAAATAGTTGATTTTTCTACCAAAATAGTCGAACTTTTAACCAAAAATATGAATTTGAAACGAAAAGGTAATGTTCTACTGAATGTTTTGAAATAAATAGTTCAATTTTTAACCAAATAATTCAATTTTCTACCAAAATAGTTCAAACATCAGCCAAAAACATTTTTAACAAGAAAGATCAATTTTAATTAAATAATTTATTTTTCTACTATATTGTTTGATTTTAAAATTAGAAAGAATAAATTTTTAACTAAACGCGGAATAGTCCAATTTTTAGATAGGCAAAATAATTTTTAAACCAATTTCATCAAAATACATCAATCTTCAAACAATTTATTGAATTTGGTGGCCAAAAAGATTAACTAACCACAAAACAGTTAAATTTTCTATCCAAAAATATTATTTTTCAAGAAAATAGTCAATTTTCTACCAAACAGTTTCTATCAAACAGTTAAATTTTTAAGTAAAAAGTTTATTTTTTAACCAAACAGTTGAATTTTGTACCAAAATGGTTGAACTTTTAACAAACGATATGAAAATTTTAAATAGAAAGATAAAATTAAACCCAAAAACGGATTAGTTAAATTTTAGGATGAGAAAAATAATTTTTTAAAGATTTCTAAACAAAATACATGAATTGTCAACAAAATTATTGAACTTTTAGGTTAAAAAGATGAATTATCTATAAAACTGATGAATTTTCAACCCGAAAATATTATTTTTGAGGAAAAAAAAATTAAATTTTGTACCTAAGAGTTCAATATTTAACTAAATAGTTTTATTTTTAACCAATAGTTGAACTTTTAAGTAAAAATATGAATTTTAAACAAAAAGGTAATGTTCAAATGAATATTTTTTCAAATAAATAGTTCGATTTTTAACCAAATAATTCAATTTTCTACCAAAATAGCTGCATCAGCCAAAAACATACATTTTTAACAAGAAAGATCAATTTCAATCAAATAATTTATTTTTCTACTATATTGTTGAATTTTCAAATCAGAAAAGATAAAGTTTTAACCAAACATGGAATAGTTCAATTTTTATATGAATACAATAATTTTTTAACAAATTTCAACAAAATGCATGAATTTTCAACAAAATTATTGAATTTTGAAGCCAGAGACGAATTATGTATAAAACAGTTAAATTCTTAATAAAAAATATGATTTTTTACCAAATATGTATGAATTTTTTTAAACAAATGATTTAATTCTTATCCAAATAGTTGATTTTTCTACAAAAATGGTTAAAAAATGAATTTTCAAAAAAAAATAATAATAAATAACAATCAATTTAAAAAAATGAATTCTCAACCAAAAAATACAATTTTAAACCCAAAAGATACATTTTCTATCAAAAAAGACATAGTTTCAATAAAATATATAAATTTTTAACTAAAAAAGATAAACTTACAAACCAAAACTAAATTAGGTTCAATCTTCATTTAAAAAGATAAATTTTATAGGAAAAAAACAAAAGATTTTTCAGCAAAATTAACTAACTTTCAACGAAAAATATAAATTGGCAAACAAAAATGTAATAGTTACAGCTTCAGTAAGAAAAAATTAATTTTAAAATCAAAATACACGAATTTTCAGCCAAATAAATTATTTTTTAATCACAGAAATAAATTTTCAACAAAGAAAATGAATTTTCTAAAGAACGAAAAACAACTATTCATGAGTAAGGTTAAATAATTTTTTAAAATGAAAATGTAAATTTTCAAAAAAATGTAATAGGTACATCTTCTGTATAAAAATTAATTCTCAATTTAAAAGAAACGAAGTTTCAGCCACAGAAATTAATTTGTAATCACAAGGATGAATTTTCAACCAAAAATATGAGATTTTTTGACCAAATAGTGGAATTTTGAACCCAAAATATTAAATTTATTTAAAAGAAAAATACGAAATTTTAACTAAACATTTTTTTCCCACAAAAAAATGAATTCTTAACCAAAAATAAAATAGTTAAATCTTCTGCACAACGGAACATTTTTAAATGAAAAAATATAAATTTCTATCAAAAAAGGTAAATTTTTCATAAGAAATGGAATAGTTAACGTGAATGTTCAACTCAAATGATACATTTTTAACTACAAAAAATTAGTTTTTTGTTTCAAAATTGCAATAAAATTACTTCTTTAAACGTTTTAACCAAATAGTTAAATTTTCTACCAAAATAGTTAAACTTTTAACCAAAAATATGAATTTTAAACAAAAAGGTAATGTTCTACTAAATGTTTTCAAATAAATAGTTCAATTTTTAACCAAATAATTCAATTTTCTACCAAAATAGTTGAAACATCAGCCAAAAACATTTTTAACAAGAAAGATCAATTTTAATCAAATAATTTATTTTTCTACTATATTGTTTAGGTTTTAAATTAGAAAGGATAAAGTTTTATCCAAACATGGAATAGTTCAATTTTTATATAAATAAAATATTTTTTAAACAAATTTCAACAAATTACATGAATTTTCAAACAATTGATTGAATTTGGTGGCCAAAAAGATTAATTAACCACAAAACAGTTGAATTTTCCATCCAGAAATATTATTTTTCAAGAAAATAGTCAATTTTCTACCAAATAGTTACATTTTCAACTAAATAGATTAATTTTTAACAAAATTCATATAATTCAACGCAAAAAATGAGTTTATAAAATAATACTGTTTTTTAACAAAATCTTTCAACTTCAAACGCTTTTAATTTGTAATTGTGTAAGTCTTCAGTACTGCACCTTAAAGTTCTATACGCTTAAAAATAAAAGTCTAAAATGAAGAATTTTTTAAGTAAAAGATTTTTGAATTAAGCATTGTAAACTGAATGATATAAATGATATAAATTATCGGTCATTTCCCGGTCTTAGGAAATTTCCGGTCCGGCGACCACCCTGAAAGTTGGACGGATTTTTTTTCTAAAAATTTGTAATATTCGCGATCAAAAAAGAAATTCACGGTCATTTCCGTGTCTAGCGGCTACCCTGTAAATTCCAATTTCTAGAAAATTGATCAACAAACCTCGAGCAGTTGTTCCTGCATCGTCATGGTAACACAGGCACTAGGATGTCCAATAATCGCCCCGATGATAACTCGACACTTGGAAAGAATCATCGCAACATCGGGATCTCCAAAGCACGCATTCGCACAAACATGCAAAGTGTAGAGTAGACAAGGGACGAGCGACAATCCTCTCGTGACCAAAGCCGAGAGCAGTCCACTTTTCGAGGTAGCGACAACAACCGCTGTAATTTTATCTATTCTCAAATCCCACTCGGCCAAGAGCGAATCCAAAGCCGTTCCCCAGTGCGCCTCCTCCCAATCATCCGGCGCGTGCATCGTACACAGAACTTTAAAATCCAGGGAAATCTCGCCTGGATGCTGATAATAAATCGAGAATGTGACATAGCTCTCCTCGGTATTCGATTTCCATTCTTCGACCGTCAGACCGACTTCCGTGTTCAAAAGCGACAAATTGTGCACAATCGAGTCCTTATAGTGCTCGTAAATCTTTGGTATAATGTCCTCCTCGAGTTTGTTTTTACTCGGGATTTCGCAAGGTGATCTGAGGGTGGCGACGAGTTTTTGAAATCCACGACCTTCAACCACTTCCGGCAGTTGCAGATCGATAATGACGAATTCCGCGATGGCATCGAGAATTGCCGATTTTCCTTCCATCAGATTGTGTTGAGAGGGAATTTCCTCGGACATGAGAAAGGCTAAATTTTGAGTGGAGGTGTTGCTGGGATTTTTTATCATCACCCGGAGAGGCTGACCGATATTGATATCTTCTTCTATGCTTGTCAGACTTACGTTCGGATCGGTGACGAATTGAAGGCCACTGTCTACCTGGATTGTGCCATCTGCACTTGTTGTATAAATGTGTTGAGCAGCAGCCAATCCTGCCTTTAGCAGTCTTTTTTGAGCTCGCCTATCCTTGGCTTCCTGGGAAATAATTGGTTTTCGGGGCGGATTTGTGGCTTCCAATTCGACAAGCTCTTGTGCGTGTTTATTTTGAAGGTGCATCCTGAAAAAGAATTCCTATATTTATTCTGGAACCTCTTAAGTAGTTAAAAAAAGGAATGGTCAAGTAAATACATGAATTTTTAACCCTAAAGTTGAATTTTGTAACAACAAAAAAACAATTATTCACAAAACAGTTGAACTTTCAGCCCAAAAATATGATCTTTCAACAAAAAAGTTAATTTTCTACCAAACTGTTAAATCTTTAAACAAATTGTTGAAGTTTCTACTAAAATAGATTAACATTCAAACAAAAATATTAATTAACAAAAAAATATCGCTTTCAACCAAATAGTTTAATTTTCAAACAAATTGTTGAATTCTCAAACAAAATAATTGAGTTTCGAGGCAAAAAGACGAATGTCATGCAAAACTGTTCAATTTTAAACCCAAAAATATGATTTTTCAACAAAAAAGTTAATTTTATATCAAATAGTTAAAATTTTATTGTAAATAGTTTAATTTTGAACCAAACAGTTGCAGTTGATAATTGATATATTTGATTAAAAAATACACTTTTTTTAGTTCAAGATTAATCATTTTCGTTGAAAATTCACTTTAACGATTCCATTTCTCGCGGGAAAATTGACCTTTCTTATAGAAATGTAATCTTTTTCATTAAAAAATGTCCCGTTATTTAGAAAATTTACATATTCTATTATTTCTTAAAAAATCTTTTTTTAATGTTTAGTTCAAAATTCGTATTTTTTAAAAGAAAATTCATATTTTGTCTTCAAAATTCTACTATTTGGTAAAAAAAATTAAATTTTTGGTTGGAAATTCTATCCCTGTGTTTACAAATTAATTTCTTTGAGTAAAAATTCGTTTACTTTTATTTACATTTTTTGAACTGAATATGTAACTTGTTGGTTTGAAAATTTATATTTTTAGTTTAAAAAATATTCGAGTTTCGGTTTGTAAATTTATCTTTTTTAGTTGGGAATTTATATATTTTATTGGAACCGTATTTTTTGCGGTAGTAAATCAACCTTTTGGGTTTAAAATTAAATTATTTTGTTGAGAATTCATTTTTTTATAATTGATGTATTTGATTAAAAAATACACTTTTTTTAGTTCAAGATTAATCATTTTCGTTGAAAATTCATTTTAACGATTCCATTTCTCGCGGGAAAATTTACCTTTCTTATAGAAATGTAATCTTTTTCATTAATAAATGTCCCGTTATTTAGAAAATTTACATATTCTATTATTTCTTAAAAAATCTTTTTTTAATGTTTAGTTCAAAATT
>JAAAKG020157896.1:0-40065 GCA_010014905.2 Druon quercuslanigerum | reverse complement strand
AATATTCGAGTTTCGGTTTGTAAATTTATCTTTTTTAGTTGGGAATTTATATATTTTATTGGAACCGTATTTTTTGCAGTAGTAAATCAACCTTTTGGGTTTAAAATTGAATTATTTTGTTGAGAATTCATTTTTTTATAATTGATGTATTTGATTAAAAAATACACTTTTTTAGTTCAAGATTAATCATTTTCGTTGAAAATTCACTTCAACTATTCCATTTCTTGTAGAAAATTAACCTTGCTTATAGAAATGTAATCGTTTTCATTAAAAAATGTCCCGTTGTTTAGAAAATTTAACTATTCCATTATTTCCTAACAAATATTTCTTTAATGTTTAGTTAAAAATTCGTTTTTTAAAAAAGAAAATTCATATTTTGGCTTCAAAATTCCATTATTTGGTAAAAAGAAACTCATATTTATGGTTAAAAATTTAATCCCAGTGATTACAAATTATTTTCTTTGAGTGAAAATTCGTTTACTTTTATTTACATTTTTTGAACTGAATATGTAACTTGTTGGTTTGAAAATTTATATTTTTAGTTTGAAAACTATTTAAGTTTCGGTTTGTAAATTTATCTTTTTTAGTTAGGAATGTATATATTTTATTGGAACCGTATCTTTTGCGGTAATAAATCAACCTTTTGGGTTTAAAATTGAATTATTTTGTTGAGAATTAATTTTTTTGATAATAGATGTATTTGGTTAAAAATTAATTTACTTCTAGTTGGAAATTTACTTTAACTATTACATTTATTGCGGAAAACTGACCTTTCTTGACAGAAATTTAATCTTTTTCATTAAAAAAATCTTCCGTCATTTAGAAAATTTAAATATTCTTTTTTTTTTAAGAAATCATTTTCTTTGGCTGAAAAAATTTTTAATTAAAAATTCGTTTTTTGTTTAACGAAAATTTATATTTTTTATTAAAAATTCATCCCTGTAACAATTACATTTTTGTTTGAAAATGTATATTTTTTGTTTGAAAATTAATTAATTTTGCTGAAAAATAGTATTATATTCTAATTTTGGATTGTAAATTTATCTTTTCTAGTTGAAAATGTATATATTTGATTGAAACTGTATTTTTTTGGTAGAAAATTAATCTTTTGGCTTTAAAATCAAATTATTTTGTTGAGAATTCAGTTTTCTTTTTTTTTTAAATTGATGTATTTGATAAAAAATTAAATTTTTTTAAATTCAAAATTAATCATTTTAGTTTTAAATTCCCTTTAATTTTTCTAGGTGTTTCGTGGCTTCCAATTCGACAAGCTCTAGTGATTGTTTATTGTTTTGGTTTTATCCTGAAAAAGAATTCCTTTATTTGTTTTGTTCGTGTATTTTAAGCTTTAAACTAAATATTTTTATTTCTACGTTTGAATTGAAATATCAAATTATCATAATGTTTGATCGAGATAACAATAATTGAACCGTTCATATGGTTACTTTTTTTATTCGGAAATTCGTTCCGTGGCAGCGGAAAAATCGGATTTTGAATTTATACTTTTATTATTTTTAATTTTCTTTAAAATACTATTTAATATTAGGTTTTTTAAAAAATAGTTGTATTTTAACGAAATACTTTAATTTTCTACTTATAAAGATAAATTTTCAAACAAAAAAGCTAATTGTTAAATTTTGAAGCCACAAAACGAATTATTTACAAAAAAGTTGAATTTTCAAGCAAACAAATATGATTTTTGAATCAAAACGTTTATTTTTAAACCGAATAGTTCAATTCTCAACGAAAAATATAAACTTCCAACAAAAATTATTATTGTCGACGAAATCGTTAAATTTTCAACTTTAAAATATAAAGGATAAATTTTCAACTAAAAATTGAATAATTATTTTTTCGTAAAACATTAATTTCTATAGTTAAAAAACGAATGGTCAAGTAAATACATGAATTTTTAACCATCGACTTGAATTTTGTAAGAACAACAAAAAACAATTATTCACGAAACAGTTGAATTTTCAGCCCGAAAATATGATCATTCAAAGAAAAAGTTAATTTTCTACTAAACTGTAGAATTTTGAAGCAAATAGTTAAAATTTCAACTAATATAGATGAACTTTCAAACAAAAGCATCAATTATCCAAAAAAAATATCGTTTTCAACTAAATAGTTTAATTTTCAAACAAATTGTTGAATTTTCAAACCCGAAAATATGATTTTTCAACAAAAAAGTTTACTTTCTATCAAATAGGTACATTTTTAAGTAAATAGTTTAATTTTTAACCGAACAGTTGAATTTTCTACCAAAATCGTTGAACTTTTAACAAGAAATATTAATTGTTAACTCAGAAAGATAAGATTTAACCCAAAAACAGATTAGTTAAATTTTAGGATGAGAAAAATAATTTTTTAAACATTATTTAACCAAATACATGAATTGTCAACAAATTTATTGAAGAAAAAAAATGTTGTACCTAAGAGTTCAATTTTTAACTAGTTTTATTTTTAACCAAATAGTTGAAATTTCTACCAAAATAGTTGAACTTTTAATCCAAAATATAAATTTTAAACAAAAAAGGTGATGTTCTACTGAGTGTTTTTAAATAAATAGTTCAATTTTTTACCAAAGAATTAAATTTTCTACCAAAATAGTTGAAACTTTAGCCAAAAACATACATTTTTAACAAGAAAGATCAACTTTAATCAGATAATTTATTTTTCTACTATATTGTTGCATTTTCAAATTAGAAAGGATAAATTTTTCACCAAGTTGGTAATCAAAAAGATTAATTAACAACAAACCAGTTGAATTTTCTAACCGCAATATTATTTTTCAAGAGAATAGTCAATTTTCTACCAAATAGTTAAATTTTTAACTAAATAGCTTAATTTTCAACAAAATTCTTATAATTTGATGCAAAAAAGGTGAATTATTGACAAAAAATTTGAATTTTAAACCCAAAAATATGGCTTCTTAACTAAAAATTTATTTATAACCAAAAAATAAACGAATTTTCAAAGAAATAGTTTAATGTTCCTCAAGAGATGAATCTTCTACCAAATTTTTGTTAACTTTTAACCAAAAATATAAGTTTTAAAGTAAATACTTTTCAACCAAATAGTTTAATTTTTTTTATAAATTATTGAATTTTCAACATAATAGTTAAGTTTGAAGATAAAAAAATTTAATTAAAAAAAATAAGAATCTTTAACAAAGTACATGAATTTTCTTCCAAGGAGTTGAATTTTTAACTTATAAAGGATAAATTTATCATAAAAAATGAAACAGTTACATTTCCGGATAAAATTTAATTTTTAACACAAAAAAAAAGAGTTTTCGACGAAACTGTTGAATTTTTGAGGACAAAAAGAAGAATAATTCACAAAACAGTTGAACTTTCAACCCCAAAATATGATTTTTCAACAAAAAAGTTAATTTTTCTACCAAATAGTTCAATTGTCTACCAAAATAGTTAAACTTTCAACCAAAAAAATGCATCTTTAACAAAAAAGGTCATTTTCACCCGAGTAGTCAAAGAAATTATTTAATTCTCAATAAAAAACGGAAGTAAGTTTTAAGACAAAAAAAGTAATTAAAAAAAAAGAATTTTTAACAAAATACATTAATTTTCTGCCAAGCAGTTGAATGTTAAACAATAAAAAGTAGATAAGTTAAGTTCCCAGATAAAACTTCACTTTCAACAAAAAAAAAATTTGGACGTAACTGTTGAATTTTTAAGCTAAAAAGACGAAATATCTATCAAACAGTTGTACGAAATTATTTATTTTTCAACGAAACAAGGAATAATTAAATTTGATGATGAAAAAATTAATTGTTAACAATAAAAAAAGAGAATTTTCATTTTCAACTAAATAGTTTCGTTAAAAAAATATTTGATATAAAAAACGGAACTTGTATATATGAAAATTAATTTAAAACCAATTTTTCAACAAAATACATGAATTTTTTAACAAATTGTTGAATTTTTAATAAAAAATGTTATTGCTAATAATTATGATTATAAAGCGTAGTATTTAAAGCAAAATTTTTTAAATGCAAAAACATGAACATTCCAGACCGAATACTTTTAAAATCGAACAATATAAAATTGCATAATTTCCCATTTTTGTATACAGAAACAAATGTAAACACTAAATATTAAACAAAGTTGTAAAAACAACAATTACCTCAGATTACTCGTGTTACGATTGTACGCAATTTGAGTCTTGCACAAAATGCAAACTATCTTTACTTTAGTGAGAATGTTGCCATCGTCGGTGGCTGGAAATCCAAAAAATTTCCAGTAGATGCTCCGCATGGACATCGGCACCACGAGCTTCTTATACGTGTAAACATGTTTTTCCTCCATCAGTTTCGATATTGCTTCATTCACTTCGTTACTTTCCTCGTCCTCCTCCACAATATCACCATTCAAAACTCTGGCTCGTTTAATTTTACCAGCCATTCTTTTTTAAACCAAATCCTTCATTGCCGGCTTTTTGTTTATTCCCCAAAACTTGAACAAAATCACCGCTTTTATTTGCCAGGCTAATATTTTCTCATTTCTACAAAATGGAGGATCCTGGCTGTACGATTTAAGAAGCAATCAACTCAAATCATTCAATTTCCCGTACGTTTTTTCGAATCTTGCAAAATTTACTGCCGGCAGTTCAGACACTGGGAAAGCGGTTTGTTTGTGGATCAAAAAATTATTTTATACAAGTATCGAACTTGAATTTCTCAGAACGATTGAGAACGATGCGTTCTATCGACCATCAACGGTATCGACTTTGCGATGTTGACCGAAAATGCCGGAAGATATATCGCGATGGTACCCGAACTCGGGGACCAATCAGCGTCCGCAGAATGAAGCAAGTTCCGGTTTTCTAGACGCCGACAAACATTTCCGGAATTCAAATTTGTTTCGATTTTCTCTTGTTTTTTAGCCCTTTTTGGATTTAGTAATAATTTTTTAGATACTGTATTAAAAGGATGTGATTCATTTCTTTAAGATTTATACTACTGGGGTAAAAAGCATAAAAAAAAGTGGATTTTTCTATAAATGTTCGAAGACACATAACCTCACTTCAATTTCAAATATGAAAAATAGCAGAATATTTTTAGTTGTTTTGTTTACAAATAATAAATCGAAAACTTCATTTATCGTTTTAGATGGTGAAAAATTAATATTTTTGTTATCAACTTTAACTGTTTCAGTAGAAAATTCAACTACTTGGTTAAGAATTAAATGATTTATTTGAAAATTGAATTATTTTGTAAAAAAATTTTTGATAAAAAAATCATATTTTTGGGTTAGAAATTTAGTTATTTCGTAGATAACTTGTCTTTCTGAATTCAAAATGCAACAGTTTGGTTGAGAATTGATTTATTTTGTTGAAAATCGTTTTTTTTATGTTAAGTGATTAAACTATTTGGATAAAAATTAAAACATTTATTTGAAAATTAAATTAAAATAAAGAAATTATATTTTTCGGAGGAAAATTCATCTATTTTGTAAATAATTTATCTTGTTGGATTCTAAATTCAACAGTTTTTTGAAAATTCATGTATTAATTATTACATTTGTGGGTAAAAATTAAACTGTTTATTTAAAAATTGTACTATTTGTTAGAAAATTAACTTTCTGGTTAAAAAATCATATTTTTATGAGGAAAATTGATCTGTTTTGTAGACAATTCGTATTTTTTAGCTTCGGAATTCAAAAATTACTCAGAAAACTCAAGTGTTTTTTTTAAATTTTTCGTTAAAAATTAGACTATTCAATTTTTGTTTCAAAATTATTTCTTTATAAGTTGAAAATTCAACCATTTTCGTGGAAAATAAAAAAAATTTGATAACAATTTAACTATTTATTTGAAATTTTAGTTTTTGGATAAGAATTAAACCATTTATTTAAAAAATATATATATTTGGTAGAAAATTAACTTTCTGGTTAAAAAATTATATTTTTGTGATGAAATTTCATCCGTTTTGTAGATAGTTCATATTTTTTAGCTTCGAAATTTAACCATTAGTTAAGTCAAGTATTTTTTTAAAAGTAATTTGTCGTTAAAAATAATTCTTTACCTAAAAATAACACTATTAAATTTCTGTTTGAAAATGTATGCTTAATAATAAGTTGAAAATTCAATAATTTTTGTAAGAAATGTAACTATTTGGATAAAAATGAGGCCATTAATTTAAAAAAAGTTTATATTTGGTAAAAAATTAACTTTTTGGTAAAAGTAAATTTTGGTTAAAAATGGATACTTTAAAAAAATTAAACTATTAATTTATCAATTTAACTATTTAGTAGAAAATTGAATTTTGGCTTAAAAAATCATGGTTGTGGGTGAAAAAATTATCTGTTTTGTAAATAATTCGTCTTTTTGCCTTCGAAATTTAACAATTTTTATCTAAAAATTAAGCTATTCCATTTTTGTATAAAAATGTATCCTCTACTAGTTAAAAATTCCACAACTCGGTAGGAGATTCAACTATTTTGATACAAATTAAACCATTTATTTAAAAATTAAATTAAAATAAAAAAATAATATTTTTGGGAGGAAAATTTATCTGTTTTGTAGATCATTTGTCTTGTTGGATTTAATATTCAACAGTTTTTTGAAAAATCATGCATTAATTATTACATTTTTGGTTAAAAATTAAACTAATCATTTAAAAATTGTACTATTTCTTAGAAAATTAACTTTCTGATTAAAAAATCCTATTTTTGTAAGGAAAATTCATCTGTTTTGCAGACAATTCGTATTTTTTGGCTTCAAAATTCAAAAATTAGTTAAAAACTCAAGTATTTTTTTAAATTTTCCGTTACAAATTATTTTGTTATCTAAAAATTAAACTATTCAATTATTTTTAACAAATTATTCCTTCAGAAGTTGAAAATTCAAACATTTTCATGAAAAATTTAAAAATTTAGATAACAATTTAACTATTTATTTGAAATAAAATTTATATTTGGTAAAAAATTAACGTTTTTGGTGAAAAATCATATTTTTGGTTTGAAAATTCATTACTTTTGTAGATAATGTGTATGTTTGGCTTCCAAATTCAACAATTTAGTTAACAATTCATTTATTTTGCTGAAAATTCTGTTTTTTTGTTGTTGTTGAAAACTGATTTTTTTATTTGAAAATTAAACAATTCCATTTTTGATTGAAAATTTATCTTTTACAAGTTAAAATATAAAAAATTTGATAAGAAATAAAACCATTTGGTTAAAAATTACTAATTATTTAAAAATTGTATTATTTGTTAGAAAATTAACTTTCTGGTAAAAAAATCATATTTTTGTAAGGAAAATTCATCTGTTTTGTAGATAATTAGTATTTTTTGGTTTCGAAAATCCAAAATTGGTTTAAACTCAATTTTTTTTTTAATTTTTCGTTAAAAATTAATTTTTTATCTGAAAATTAAATTATTTAATTTTTGTTTGAAAAGTATTCCTTCATAAGTTGAAAATTTAAACATTTTCGTGGAGAATTAAAAAATTATGACAAAAATTTAACTATTTATTTCAAATAAAATTTATATTCGGTAAAAAATTAACTTTTTTGGTGAAAGATCATATTTTTGCTTTGAAGCCATTACTTTTGAAGATAATTCATATGTTTGGCTTCCAAATTCAACAATTTAGTTAAAAATTCAATTATTTTGCTGAAAATTATGCTTTTTCGTTGTTGTTAAAAATTGAATTTTTTTATTTGAAAATTAAATAATTACATTTTTGGGTAAAAATTTACCATGTACAAGTGGGAAATTAAACAATTTGGAAGAAAATTTAACTATTTGGACAAGAAATAAACCATTCATTAAAAAAATTATATTTGTTAGAAAATGAACTTTCTCGTTAAAAAATAATATTTTTGGGAGGAAAATTAATCTCTTTTGTAGATAATTTGTCATTTTGTATTCAGAATTCAAAAGTTTGGTTGAAAATTGCTCTTTTATAAGTTAAAAATTGAACAATTTCGTAGAAAATTTAACCATTTATTTAAAAATTAAATTATTTATTTTAAATATATACATACTATTTCTTATAAAATTAACTTTCTGGTTAAAAAATCATATTTTTGTTAGCAAATTTCATCTGTTTTGTAGATAATTCGTATTTTTTGGCTTCGAAATTCAAAAATTGGTAAAAAAATTAAAGTATTTTTTATTTAATTTTTCGTCAAAATTATTTTTTTATCTAAAAATTAAACTATTCAATTTTTGCTTGAAAATTATTCCTTCATAAGTTAAAAATTTAAATATTTTCGTAGAAAATTAAAAAATTATGATAAAAATGTAACTTTTTATTTGAAAAAAATTTATATTTTGTAAAAAATTAACTTTTTCATTCAGTCATTTCAGTCATTACTTTTGTAGATAATTCGTATTTTTGACATTAAATTCAACAATTTGGTTAAAAATTAATTTATTTTGCTGAAAATTATGTTTTTTTGTTGTTGTTGAAAATTAATTTTTTTATTTGAAAAATAAACAATTTGGCAGAAAATTTAACTATTTGGATAAGAATTAAACCATTTATTAAAAAAAATTATATTTGGTAGAAAAATTAACTTTCTCGTAAAAAAATAATATTTTTGGGAGAAAGATTAATCTCTTTTGTAGATAATTTGTTTTGTTGGATTCAAAAGTTTGCTTGAAAATTGATCCTTTATAAGTTAAAAATTGAACAATATCGTAGAAAACTTTACCATTTATTTAAAAATTAAATTATTTATTTATAATGTATACTATTTGTTAAAAAATTAACTTTTTGGTTAAAAAATCATATTTTTGTGATAAAAATTCATCTGTTTTGTAGATAATTCGTTTTGTTTTTTCATTAAAAAATAACTCTTAATCTAAAAATTAAACTATTTAATTTTTGTTTGAAAATGTATGGTTCATACTAAGTTAAAAATGTATCAATTTTGGTAAAAAATGCAACAATTTGTCTAAAAATTAAGTCATTTATTATTTAAAAATTTATATTTGGTAAAAAAATTAACTTTTTCGTGAAATAAAATTTGGGTTGAAAATTTATCCTATATAGGTTAAAAATTCAACGATTTCGTAGGAAATTTAACAATTTTGTTAACAATTAAATTATTAATTTAAAAATTTAACTATTTGGTAGAAAATTAAATTTTGGCTTCAAAAATCATGGTTTTGGGCGAAAAAATTATCTGTTTTATAAATAATTTGTCTTTTTGCCTTCGAAATTTAAAAATTTAATAGAAATTTGTTTTTTTAGTCATTAAAAATTAATTTTTTGATCTAAAAATTAAGCTATGCCATTTTTGGTTGAAAATTCATCCTTTATAAGTTGAAAATTCAACACTTTTGGTAGGAAATTCAACTATTTGGATAAGAACTATACCATTTATTTAAAATTTCTATATTTAGTAGAAAAATAACTTTCTTGTTAAATAATAATATTTTTGTGTTCAAAATTCAACTGTTTTATAGATAATTCATCTTTTTGGTTTAAAAATTCAACAGTTAGGTCGAAATTTTTTTAGCTTTAAAAATTAACTGTAAATTAAATCAATTGATAATTCTTCTTTTTTTTGTTAAAAATTAATTCACTAATTTCTTAGAAAAATAAGCTATTTGCTTGAATGTATTTTTGGTTGAAAAAGTATATTTTTGGTTGAAATTTCAACTGGTTTGTCAATTATTTTTCATTTTAGCTTTAAAATTCAACAATTTGGTTGAAAATTTATGTATTTTTTTGAAAACTCGTTTTTTTGTTTAAAATTAATTTTCTTACATCAAAAGTAAACTATGTTTCATTTTTTAGTGAAAATTTATCCTTTATAAATGGAAAACTTAACAATTTAGTAGAAAATGAAACTATTTGTTTAAAAATTCATTTTTTTTTTAAATTAATCTATTTAATTAGAAATTTAAGTTTTTGGTAAAAATAACTTTTTGGATAAAAATCATGCTTTCAGGTTAAACATTTAACGGTCTTGTGGATAATTCATTTTGGTTTTTTGTTAAACAATAATTTTTATATCTAGAAATTTAACTTTTAATTTTTTGTTGAAAATTTAAGTATTTGTTTATAAATGATCCAGTGTTGAAAAAATGTATATATGTATTTATTTTGAATTAGTCTTTTTTTAGAAATTCACTTTTTATCTATAAACTTAACTGTTCCATATTATTTAAAAATTTATAATATTAGTTGAAAATTCACAAATTTTGTAGAAATTTAAGATATTTGATTGGAAATGATCTTCCCTGTTGAAAGCTCAACTATTTTGTTATACAATTTATTTGGCTGAAAAATATTTTTTATTTTAAAATTCAACTATTCGGTAGAAAATTAATTTTTTCAGTTGAAAAATTGTTTTTCGGGTTAAAAATACAATTGTTTTGTAGACAATTCATCCGTTTGTCTCCAAAAATTAACAATTCGGTTGAGAATACATTTTTTGTTGAAAGTTTGCGTTTGAAATATAGTTTTTTAATCTAAAAATTTAAATATTCAATTTTTGGTTGGAAATGTACCCCTAATAAGTTAAAAATTCACAGAATTAATTGAAAACTCAAGTACTTGTTTGAAACCGATATTTTTTTATTGAAAATTAAATTTTTTATTCTTTTTTTGTTTATTAAAAATTAACTTTTTGCCTAAAAAGCTATATATTCTATTTTATTTAGAAATTGATATTATAAGTTTAAACTTCACAAATTTGATAGAAAACGTAGAAAATTATATTTTTTGTCGAAAATTATTTTTTTTTTTTAAATTCAATTATCTTTGTAGAAAATTCAAATATAATTAAAAATTAATCTCTATTTAGGATTGGACTATTTTGTTGAAAATGTGTTTTTAGTTTGAAAATTCGACCAAATGTTTGAAAAGTAATTAAAATAATGAACTACTTTTAAAACAAGTAATTATTTTCTAGAAAGTTTAACTGCTTTATTAAATTCATGTTTTTTAATCGAAAATTCAACTCTCTATTTTCCAAATTTGTCCTTTTGTTAGAAAAGTAGACAATTTTTTTTATTTAAATCCATAAATTATGATAGACAGGAAATAATAAAAAAGTACCTGAATTGATTTCAACATCACTTTTAATTATAGAATCTGTTACTCGCAAATTTTTTACAAATTCAAACTTAAGAATACATTCCCTAAATTTTCAGTTAATCCTATTATTTATTTACACTCATATTTTACAAAAAAGATATCAAACAAGTGAAATTTATGCTTTAATTTTCGAGCTATCTTCACGAAGAGATTTTTTTACATTCATTAACGACTCAATCTCATTCTGAGTTCCAAAAAGTTCGGCGGAAACATTTGCAACTTTAGTAGCCAGATACAAAGATTCCTGAAATTTTTTCTGAGCATTTCTTAAATTTTGAGGGACAAGAACGCCGAATCTCTTTATCGGATCTTGAATATCTTGATCTTTGTCGTTTGATTTTTTGAGACTTATATCAAAATGAGGAATTTCGCTCTCATCTGATATTGTAGTTTCGAGATCAAAAAGTGAAATTACTTCTTCATCTTTGGTTGGAAGTTGTAATCGTCCCATGCTTTCCTTTCCTCGAATATATCTGGCCTTCGCTAACTCAATGTGCCCCTCTCTTAAAATATTTTCCATTTGAATATTCGCCCGGATTTTCTCTTCCATTATTTCCAAGGTTTTCAGGAACAAATTGTCCAGAGACTCGCAAATTTCATCTAGACTCTCGATACTTCGCTCCTGAAAAAAATTCAAAAGTATTAGTATAATCCCGGGTTTTCCCGGCCAAGTTTTTCAATTTTCCTGGTCAATTAAAAGTAATATATTTATATTTGCCGCAAAACTCAAATACTTATTTTAATTTATCACGTTATTTCTTAACATCCTTTAACACAAAACAGCGAACAATTTTAAAAAAACTAAATTTTTAATGAATACTTGAATTTCCCACTAAAAAAGATACATTTTCAACTAAAATTATGAATATTTAACTGAAATACTTGATTTTTTTATGACAAAGATGAACATTCAAACAATATGATTAATTTTCTACCAAAAAATACAATTTTTCAAACAAAAAAAAAACAACGTAAACTTTTTAACGAAATAGTTGAATTTTGAACTAAAAAAAAAATTAACTTTCAACCGAAAATGGAATAGTTACATTTTTTGTTAATAAAATTAATTTTTTGCCTAATTCATGAATTTTCAAGTAAAATGATGAATCTTAGACTGGAATAGTTGAATTATTAAACAAAAACATGAGTTTTCAACGAAAACAATAAATCTTTAACTGAAATAATTTAATTTTATGAAATTAATTATTCCTGAACAAAGATAAATGATTTACAAAAACTTAAATACTTAAGTTTTGAGTTAAAAAAAATTATGGAAAAGGTAAACTTTAAGTCATAAAAATTAGATAGAATAATCTAATTTTAAGCCAAAAAGATACATTTTCAAATAAAATTATGAATATTTAACTGAAATACTTGAATTTTTAACGACAAAGATGAACTTTGAAACAATATGATTCATTTTCTACCAAAAAATACAATTATTCAACAAAAAAAAACATAAACTTTTTAACGAAATAGTTGAATTTTGAACTACAAAAAATTAACTTTCAACCGAAAATGGAATAGTTACATTTTTGGCTAATGAAATTAATTTTTAACCTAATTCGTGTTTTTTCAATTAAAATGATGAATCTTGAACTGGAATAGTTAAATTATTAAAGAAAACATGAGTTTTCAACAAAAACCATAAACCTTCAACTGAAATAATTTAATTTTAGGAAATTAATTATTCCTAAAAAAATATATATTGTTAAACAAAACCTAAATAATTAATTTTTAAGTTTAAACAATTTGGAAAATGTAAACTTTAAGTCAGAAAAATTAGAAAGAATAAAAAGAAAGTAAGATTATGAAATATACAACTCAGATGATAAATATTTGAATGAAATAAATTAATTTTAGAACAAAAGATGGATTTTTAATCCAGAAGATTAATTTCTACTAAAAAACTTATAAATATCTAACTGGAATATATGAACTTTTAACCGGCAAGAATAATTTTTATATAAAAATATTAACTTTCAAAGAAAAATACAATTTTCTTTAAAAAATCGTTTTATTAACAAAATACGTATATTTACAACAATATATTTAAATTTTCTATTAAAAAATACCAATTTTCATTCAAATTGTAAAATTTCTACTTTAATACAAAATTAAACTATTTTGTTGAAAATCCATCTCTTTTAATTGAAAGTTTAACTATTTGGTTGAGAATTCTTTTTTGTTTTAAATTCAAATATTTGGTTCAAGTTTAATCTTTTCTATTAGAAAATTCAAACATTTCGTAGATTTTTTTAAATTCAAATACTTAATAGAAAATTAAAAATTCGGGTTTAAAATTGACTTTTTTTAACTATTCGACTTTTTAACTTGGAAACTCAACTCTTTTGTAAAAGTTCGTCTTTAAGTTGAAAATTCCATTACTTTGTTGAAAATGCAAAATATTTCTATGTATAATCTTAGGAATTTAATGCGTGCCATATTGAATTAAATATTGTACCTATATTAATTTTATTTAAAATAATTCATCACCTTATTATTCAAATTATATAGTACCAAATTAAAAGATATAATTGTTAAGTAATTTCAAGTTTAAAATGTCAAAAATTAATATAAGTTATAAATTTCTCTTATTTGAAAATAATCCAAGTTCATAAAAATATTTCGTCATCAGATGAAATCCTTTAATGTCCGTGGAAATTCTGTAAGTTATAAAGCTTTAAAAGCCTTGCGAATCCTTTAAAATATCTAAAAATCATTAAAATTCTGTCAAAGATTTGCAAGTCTTACGGGATTCCTTGAAATCTTTAAAGTCCATTTAAAATTCATAAAAATCTTTAAAATCGATGGGAATCATTTCTAATATCTTGAAATCCCTTACAATATATAATTTTCAAAATATGAAATTCTTTTAAAGTTATTAAGATTCCTCAAAATCCCTAAAAATCTGTTATATTATTCTAAAATCATTTGAAATTCAATGAAATCATTCAACCCTCTTTAAATTTGTTAAAATTAATTAAAATTGTTTAAAACCTGGTAAAGTTTTATTTTCTCCCTCTTTTTCAATTGTTATTTTTATCCGTAATGAGCCAAAAAGTAAGGTATTTTGAAAGTCTGTTTTCTAATTGTAAATCCTTTTCATACTTTTTTAGCATACACATTTTTTCATAAGAAAAGAAATTTATGTTCGGTCTTAAATTAAAAGTTTATTCTTTTGTGTAATGCAATTTAAACTATTTGCAAACGTTAAGCTAAATTTAAATTTAGATTAATTGGCAAGAAAAAAATTTATGTTTTTTTTGTCGATTTAAAAAATAGTTATTTCAATGTGAACAGTTAAATTTTCAGTTTAAGAATTTAATTTTCAACCAAACTGATGAATTTTCAACTGAAATTATGAATCTTCAACTGGGATAGTTAAAATTTTTAAGAAGAAGAGGAATTTCCATCCATAAAGAATAATTTTCTATAAAAAATAATAATTTTTCACAAAGTACATAAATTTTCGAAAATAGTCTAATTTTTAAGTAAAAATGTAAATTTTCAGTCAAATGTGCTACAAAATTATGAAAAAGATTTACAATTAAAAACAGACCTCCTTAGTTCCTTACCTTACTTTTCGGCTCATTAAAAACTAAAATAACAATTGAAAAAAACAGGAAGAAATTAAATTTTGAAGGATATCAGAAAATTTGAATGAGATATCGAATAATTGGAGATATTTATAGCAATTGCAACATATTTCAAAGGATTTTTAACTAAAAAAATTTTAAAAAAAAATATTTTAATAAATTTTAAAGGGTTTTTAAAGATGTCAAGGAATTTCATTAATGTTTGAAATTTTGAACTTGAAATTACTCACCAATTACGACTTTTAATTTGATACTATAATTTGAATAAATAGCGTGATAAATTCTTTAAAATAAAATTAATATAAATAAAATATTCAATTCAATATGAAACACTTTAAATTCCTAAGATTGTAAGTCGAAATATATTGCATTTTAAACAAAGTAATGGAATTTTCAACCCAAAGACGAACGTTTACAAAATATTTGAGTTTTCAAGTTAAAAACGAATAGTTTTTAAAAAGTAGAATTTAAAACCGGAAATATTAATTTTATATTTAATAGTTGACTTTCAAAAAAAAATTCCACCAAATGCTTGAATTTTCAAACAGAAAATATTAAACTTCAATCAAATAGTTCAATTTTGAATAAAATAGTTGACTTATCTAGCAAAAAGCAGAATGAATTATAAATAAATTTTGGATCAAAAAATATTACTTTTCCATAATAAAGATGAATTTTCTATTTATCTATCTATGTATAAACCGTATAATTTTCAACCAAAAAAGATGACTTTTGAACAAAATAATTGAATGTCCAATCCAGTAGTTGAATTAAAAAAAAAGAGATTAAACCTCAGTCAAAAACATTTATACGTTCAACCAAATAGTTGAATTTTTAAGCTAAAGAAACACATTTTTTACAAGACAGCTGAATTATTAGTGTGAAAAGTTGTATTTTCAAGAAACAGATCATCTCCAAGAAAAAAAATTAATTTTTAACAAAAACTGATAACTTTTTCCATAAAAGGGGAATTTTAATTCGAAAAAAATAATGTTCTCTGCAAAAAGGTGAATGTTGAACCAAATATTAAAAATTTTAACCAAAAGTGATGAATTCTGCGCCAAAATTTTCAAATGGCGGTTGAATTTTCAACCCTAAAAATTAATTTTATTCAAAGAAGATCAATTTTCGACCCAAAATTATCATGAACAACCAAATAAGACGTAATATTTATTTTCTTCCCATAATTCTGATTTATCCAAGCCATTGGTTTGGAAAAATATTTGCGAATTTTTCAGAAGATGATTGAATTTTCAAACCAAAACATCTTTCTTAGTCAAAGAAGATGAATTTTCGACCCAAAAAAAATTGTTAACAAACAGGTTAATTTCCAACCAAAAAAGATGAAGTTTTTAACAAAATAGTTGAATTTTTCACCAGCAACAATAAATTTTCAATCAAATGGTCGAGTTTTTATCCAAAAAAGATTAAACTTCAACCGGAAATCAAATATTCGAATTTTTAAGCAAAAAGGACTAATTTTTTAGAAAAAAAGTGGAATTTTTAATCAGAGGAATTGAGTTTTCAACAAGAAAATTCATTTTCAATTACGAAAAATGACTGCAACATCCAAATGCTGTATTTTTTATCCAAAATAGTTTATTTTTCGAACAAAAAATATGAGTTTTCAACAAAATAGTTGAATTTTCAACCTACAAAGATGAACTTTCAACCACATGGTCGAATTATTATACAAAAAAGGTTAAACTATAACTAAAAATCAAGTATTTGAATTTCCAAGAAATAAAGACAAATTTTCAAAGGACAGTAGAATTTGAAACACAAAAGGTTCATTTTCTATCAAGAAAGATCAATCTTTAATCAAGAAAAATGAATTTACAAACCAAAGGAACGAGTTTTTAACCAAAAAGAAAGTACTTTTAACCAAAAATATTTTGAATTTCTTATAGGGTTATTTTAATTCAACTCGTATGTAAGCAAAAAAAAACGAGAAAAGGGAAGTTTATTGAAAACAGGGAAAAAAGAGGGATTTTTTTCAAAAAAGCGGAAAAGGTAATAGGCGAAAGAGTAATTAAATTATTATTATTTATCTTAAATGAATCAATTAAAAAAAGTCCAAATCTTCAGGCTTGCAATTTGAAAAAATTAAAACTTTAAAGACGGATTAACGAAAATAAAAATTGTTCAATTTTATGAACTCTTCATAATTCTTCTACAAGGGTATTATATCATTTTTAAAATTATCCTGAATGTTCATACCAAAAAGACAACTTTTTTCGAAAAAAGTTAAATCTAAAAAAAAATTGTAATCAAAAAAGATTAAATTTCAGCCAAAAAATACTACTTTTCTACAAAAAAGGAGATTTTTCAATCCAACGGAAATAATCATTTTCAAAAAAATGCCTTATGAACAAAATAGAGTAATTTTCAACAAAATAATTAAATTTTCAACGAAATATTATAGATTTTAACCAAAAATGATGAATTCTGATCCCAAAATTTTAGAAGACGGTTTAATTTTCAACCGAAAAGTTCATTTTTATCTAAAGAAGATGATTTTTCAACCCAAAGGAACGAATTTTCTATTTAAAAAAAGGCGATTGTTCCACAAAACAGTTGAGTTTTCAACCTAAAATTGTGAATTGTCAAGTAATGGCTAAATTATTAAACAAAAATATTAAGATTTAACCAAAAACTAATTAGTTGAATTTTTAAGAAAAAATAGGATTTTTATTAGATAACATTTTCAACCAATAAAGTTGAATTTTAACCAAAAACATGAATTCTGAAAAAAATGATAGTTGATATTTCAACTGAAAAAGACATAAATTTTAAATAAAATGTTGTGTTCGAAAAGAATTATGAATTTTCTGAAAAATAGTTGGATTTACAATAAAAAAGAATTTTCTACCAAGAAAGATGAATTTGTAACAAAAGACTTGAGTTTTAATTCTATAAAGTCGAATATCAAAAAAAGGTTGACTTTGAAACGGAAAAAAATCAATTTTCAACTAAATAGTTAATTTCCAACCAAGAAAGATAATTTTTCAACTACTTAGTTGATCTTGAAAAAAGATTAATTTTCAAGCCAAAGACGAATTTTCAATGAAACAGTTGAATTTTCGACCAAAATAGATGATTTAAAAAAAAATAAATGAATTTTAAACCATTTGGTCGAATTCTTATAGAAAAAAATATTAAACTTTAACAAGCTATCAAATATTTGAATTATCGAACAAATTTTTATTCGAAAAAGTTGAATTTTCGACCAAAAAAGGTTATTTTTTAAAAATATAGTTATAATAGTTGTATTGAAAAAAATAGTTGAATTTACCGCCTACAATGATTATTTTCAACTAAATTATCATATAAACAAGATTAAACCTTAACCGGAAATCAAATATTTTAATTTTCAAACACAAAAGGCAAATTTTTTTGAACGTCGATTTTACAAAAAAAAAAAAATAATTTTCAACGAAGAAAGATTAATTTTCCATCCAAAAGAAAGAACTTTTTATCCAAAAAGACGTATGTCCAATAAAACGGTTGAATTTTCCACACAAAAAAAGAAGACCTTTTAACCAAATAGAAACATTTTCAACCAAATGGTCGAATTTTCATTAAAAAAAATGATTAACTACAACCAGATATCCAATTTTTGTTATTTCAACAGTCAAAACAGGCGTCAATTTTAAAAAATAAACGAGGAAACCTACGCCCCCCCACCCCAGTAAGGATTCGTAAAATTTTCACAGAGTGGCCGTTTTAATCACATAAAAATATCTAAATATCTTTTTAAATTATTAGAATTTTTCCTGATTTTTTTAGCTCTGCAATTTTTTGTTCTGACAATTTTGAACATTTCTGTAAATCTTTTCATATATTCTCTTAAAAAAATATTTTTCCAACTAAAGTCAGTTTTAATTTTCCCAGGGATCTTAAGAAAATATTTGTACTCTTTTGAAGCCACTCATAAATCTTAACAAGCTTCTACATTTTTTGTTCGAAATCTGCAAAAACATTTTTTTTTTAAATGCTATTTGCACCTAAATTTCGGTACGAATAGCCTGATATTTCAAATTTTCAGTATTTTTACACCTTTTAAATATCTCTGTAACTTATTCCAATTTTTTCCAGGCATTATAAGTTTAGTTTTGAATATTTTGAATTATAACGACTGATTTTACAGAAATAATCAAATATTACTAAATATTAGACAATTGTTATTTTTCTCAATTAAAAAATTTCAAACTTTAGACTAAAACAATATTTTAAATTTAATCAAGCCTTTAATTATGAATATATTATTTTGAATTTAGTTTAAAATTTAAAAAAGTTTAAAAAATTTAAATCGGCAGTTTACATTTGTTTATGTACTAAGAATTTCCAATGGAAATTTTTTAATTTTGAACTGCTTCCGAATCGCCTGGCAAAATTAACTATTATTAGCTTCTTAATCCCTTATGTATAGTTTAATTTTTCAAATCATCATAATTTATACTTGTTTGATCAACTAAAAAAATATTGCATCGAAAATTTAAGTCTTTAAAACTGCATTTTAAAATTCTTTATATAAAAAATTTACGCTTAATTGTAATCTGATTATTATAATTAAAAAAGATAAAAATTCAACTAATTATTTAAAAAATGCTTAAAATAAAACTTGAACAAATTTTCTGTTCTAAAAATTTGTAAAATTCTCGGTCAAAAAATAAATTCAGTGTCATTTCACTGTTTTTCCCGGTCCAGCGGCCACCCTGAATTTTCCTAGAAAAATATATTTTATGCATAATATTTTCAGGTTGGCGATTCGGCGGACGACTTCAAATTCCTGGTCATTTCCCGGTCAAGCTTTTCAATTTTCCCGTTCAAATAAAAGTAACATATTGATATTTGGCAGAGAAAAAAATCGCAAAAGAAATGAATTTTCAAATAAAATTATGAATTATTTTACTGAAATCGTGGAATTTTAAACCAAACAGATAAATGTTCAACTAAAATTCTTAATATTAAACTGAATTTTAAACAATAAGATTACCTTTCTACCAACAAATACAATTTTTTAACATGAATTTTAGCGAAATAGTTGAATTATCAATCAAGGAGACAAATTTTCAACTAAATAGTTGAATTTTTAACTAGAAAAACAAACCATTTTTAACAGAATATGGAATAGTTATATTTTTACTAAAAAAACAATTAATTTTCATCTTAACTGATGAATTTTCAACTAAAATTATGAATCCTCAACTGGAATATTTGAATTTTAAACAAAATAATTAGTTTTTAACTAAAAACAATAAATCTTCAACTGAAACAGTTGAACTTTTAAAAAAATTACTAAAAAATATAATTTGCCAACCTAAACTTAAATAATTAAGTTTAAAATTAAGAGAATCAATGTTTACCCAGAAAAGACGAACTTTCAACGAAAAATATCATTTTTAGACAAAAAATTTAATAATTAAATATTCATTCAAAAATAAATGTTCAGCCAGAAAAGATAAATTTTCAACTAAAATTATGGAATATTCAACTGGAATAGTATTTTCATTTTTAAATTATTAAAATAATTACTTTCAACCAAAAAAGAAGCAGATTTTCAATAATAAAGTTGAATTTTCGGGAAAAAAATCCTTTTCATAAAAAAGACAAACAATTTCTCAATTAAGCAGCTAATTTTTTAACCAAGTAAATTTATTTTTAAACTAGAAGATATATTTTTAATTAAAATGATGAACAATTAACTGAAATACTTGTATTTTTATCCGAAAAGAAATTTTAAAAACATGAGTATCATTGAACGAAACAAACTTATTTTCAACCATGAAAAGTTGATTTTTTACCTAAAAATTGTTTTTTCTTTCAACAAAATACATGAATTTTTCACAAAATAAATGAATTTTCAATTAGAAAAGACAATTTACATCAAAATTGTTAAATTTTGAACTAGAAAAGGTGAATTTTTAACTCAAAATGGAACGGTTAAATTTTCAGTAGAAAAAATTAACTTACTATACAACAGATAAATTGCAACGAAAATTATGAATCTTCAACTGGAATAGTTGAATTTTATACCGACCAAAAAGATGAATTTTCAATCAATAAGATTAATTTTCTAAAGAAAAAAAGACGACTTTTCTACAAATTATATGAATTTTTGAAAAAAATAGTTTAATTTTTAAATAAAAAAATATTAATTTTCAACCAAAAATAGAATAGTTGAATGTTCCGTTAAAAAAATTCCATTCTTAACGAAAAAACTTTATTGATCGGGAAAAAGCCCGGAATCAATTTGAAATAGCAGAATCACTCGGGGACGAAATATGTTGTTTTTTAGAGGTAATTAGGCGATACGTATTTATGCGATTAAACTTTTGATCTAATTTTTTGTTGAATTTGTATTATGAATATATTATTTTGAATTTATTTAAAAATTGAAAATAGTTTATAAAGTTTAAATCGGTAGTTTACATTTGTTTAATTACTAAGAATTTCCAATTGGAAGAGTTTAATTTTTAACGTTAAAATCTGTAAATTCCTACATTTTGAACAGCTTCAGAATTTTTTAAATCATCAGAATTTATATTTCTTTGCTCAGTAAAAAAAAAATTTGTATCAAAAATTTAAGTCTTTAAAACTGCATTTTAAAATTCTTTAAATGAAAAAAGTACACTTGAAAATTAAAATCCAAAATTGAAAAATTGTAGTAAAACATTTTCGAATTAGGCATTCGAATATGAATATTATAATTGAAGAAGATAAAAATTCAACAGATTTTTGGTTCTAAAAACTGTAAAAAATACCGGTAAAAAAATTAATTAACTGTCATTTACCGGTTTTTCCCGGTCTCAGCGGCCACCCTGTTTTCAGGATCCCTAAAAAGCCTTGCTTAAGTAATGGACTAATTAACTAGATAATTGAATTAGCCAAAATAAATAACACTGGCAGAAATACCTGCAAGATAAATTGCAACGATCCACTGAAATCCGAAATCAACCTGGATGCTTTCGTTTATAAACGACCAAATAATTCCCGTAATTATTTTGAGGAAAATGAGAATCGAAACTTCTGCTCATCTCTTCATAATTCTTCAAGAAGGGCTTTATATCACTTTCAAAATTATCATAAACAACCAAATAAGACGGAATATTTTTTTTCCCCCCGTAATTCTGATTTATCCAAACCATCGGATCGGCAAAAAATCTCTGGGCTTCCTCAACATAGCCACTCTCATTTTGCAAATTCGGTTCGCATTTTAAAAATCGCACAGAGACATTTCGGTGCAAGTGGCTATAGAGTGGATTTGAATGACACGGAGTCAGGAAAAGAATATCAGATTTATCAGTGTTTAAATCATTTCTGATCGTTTTCATTACTTCCAGAGATCCTCTTTGATGAATCAAAGAAAAATATATTCCAGGAATTAAATTACTGAGAATAAACAAGGATATAAATAATTTTCTTTTGAATTCGGTGACCCTTTTCTTTTCTTGGAAGCCTGAATTATTGATATAAATCAACATCGGCAGCAGGGGCAAAATAAATCGAAATTCCTTGTGGGAGAGGCACGAGTAGGCAAAAATCGTCCAGAAAACAGTGATGAGCAAAATCGCTTCTCTGTGAAATTGTCTCCAATGTTTGAAAATTCGCCAGACGGATTTAAAAAACGTCAAGTATTCAATTCCGAGAATAACTGGCAGGCCGGAAGAAAAATACCAAAAAGGATGTTCAATTCCGTAAGATTCCGAAACTTTTTTTAGAACATTGACCCTGAAAAATTCCCAGGGTGTTATCACGACTTCTCCGTAGCATATAAAGTCGATCAAAGTTGATATTGAGAAGCAGGTTGCGCCTATCAATACATAATTTTTAATCAGATTAAATTTTCTTTCGTATCTTGTGCAAAAGTGATAGATGCAGAGGGGCAACCAAATAATTGCAGAAGTGGGTCTTGCCATGAAAAGAAAACCCACAATCCAGAGAAATCGGAAATCATTTTCACGATCTCGCCAGGGAAAAATTGAAAGGGCGACAATCGTGAGTGAAGTTTCGAAACTGTTTATTAAAGTTCGAGAAGCACAATAGTACCAGTACCAATTTATTGAAAGGGAAAAAAGACTCCATTTATTTCCCGTCCATATATAAAATCTGTAATCTGCATAAGCTGAGAGAAGAGCTTGACAAAATCTCGCGAGATTTATCAGAATTGTGGGATAATCAAAGTGAAGAAGACGAAGAAGGCGGTACAAAATTGATATTAAAAAGGGATAAATGTAGCTGCGAATTTTTGAATTCCATTCCCAGGTGAGGTAACCGTATCCAAAAGTCAATTTATGAGCAACTTCGACTGATTGCCAATATTCGTCAGGAACGTGAGAAGTTTGAACGATGAAGACGGAACATAACCTCCAAACTATTAGAAAGAATAAAGCACTGCGTACTTTGCTCACAGCCATTTGGATTTGTGATTTCACGTTTTTTGAGTGTCTATTTATATCCTGGGGTAGTTCACTTTTGATTTTGTTTTGTTTTCAGGTCGTTTTGATTACTTTGTCAAGGAGGGCGTTGAGATTGACAGGTGTCACGAGAAACATCAGCTGATTCGAAGAAAGAAGTTTATCTTTTCATTTGCTTTCAGCTTGAGAATTTGGTGTTAAATTATTTTTTAGATCTCTTACGTACTCAAAAAATAAAACAAAATCATTTTAATTATTTGCTATTTATATTCGAAAAAATGAAAAGGATTTTAACCATTTTTAACGTTTTACATTTTCGCGGGATTTAAACGGACATAAAGGCGTGTTTTGAAAGATAATGTGAAGATTTCTGGTTGGTTGACAGTTTACACACTGATAAAGTGTAGTTTACCCGCCGACAGATAGCGCTAGGTCAAAGTTCCACGAAAATTCAAATTGGATGAAACAAAAATTGCATTTTTTATAGAAAATTATTAATAAAATGTTTTAGTTTATTCATAGAATAAATTAAAAGCGTAAAATATTTCTGTTTGTAAAAATTAAGTAGTTTAAGTAATTGTTGAATTTACTGGCGTAATTCTGAAATTTTCAAATATAACATTATTGTCTACTAGAAGGAAGTGTTAAAGTACAATTTTTTAAAAGTTTTATATTTTTATAGCGAAAATTAACAAATGCCTTAATTTTAGGATGAAAATCTTGAAAATTCTACTGTCTTTTTTTTCGAAAATTCGTCTTTTTGGCTCATAAATTCAACAGCTTTATTGAAAATGTTTAAATCTTTAACGTTGTCATTATTAAACGTTTTAATTATTAAATAAACTTTTTTGTTATAAATTTGTGTTTTTTGTTAAATTCCACTATCTCTTTGATAAAAATATTTTTATCAAAAATTTTTAGAACTTGTTCGAAAGTTAAAATACTTTATTAAACATTTATTTTATCGGTTGGAGATTCTTCTCCTTGGTTGAAAATTAAACTAATTAGATCAAAATTCTTTTTTTGAATTTTTTGGTTTACTGTTTTATTTTGGATTAAAAATTCCATTTATTATTGGAAAAGTGTATTTTCTTGAAAATTAATTTACTGAAATTTTAAATATTACAAAATTATTTTTTTTTATTTAACTGGTAATTTAACTACTCCACTTTACGTTGAACAAGTATCTTTTTTAGTAGAAAATTAAATTATTTGATTGAAAAATAATGTATTTTGTTGACAGTGTGTCTTTTTATTGCTTATCATTTTAGTTTAAAATTTTTCTTTCAAGTAGAAAATTAATCTGCTTGTTTGAAAATTCATCTTTTTGGTTTTAAAATTGATTTCTTGCATATAGTTTTGAATTTCAGAAGTACACAACGTTTACAAAAACAAGTTCCAATCATCCAATTTAAATTTTTGCGGAACTTTGACTAGTACAGCCAGAGTCACCTAGCGGTTGGTAAACTCTCTTCCGGGAGAATTCACAGCCCACAGGAGGCGCTCGGAAAGAAAAGTTTCTTTTAAAGAAAATTGTTCAAAATGAGCGGAAAAAGAATAGTCGGAAAGGATTATCAGAGATCTCTGGCATTATTAAAATAGAAAAGAATTAAAATATATAAAATATATATGATATATAAAATAAATTAAAATAAACCTTACCAACTGTTGGTAAGAACTTACGTGACTACCAAATCTTTCGTTACTTTTTTAATAATGCTTTCTAGGTTTTTAATTCATCTTTTTATTAAGTTGCAGCCCACTTTTCATATTTTTCTTTGTACATTATTAATAATTTTCTTTTAAAAACCTAACTTTGCTCAATTTGAGTTTAAATTTCGCGGGCATTTATGTAAGTTTGTCACTGAGGTTTCGCATCTAGACTTATAATATCTATGGTTGAATTGATGCCATTTTTCGGGCAAATTTCCAACAAATTCCCGCCAAATCAGCGCGTTTTCTTGTTTTGTTGAGAGACGATACTTTGCAAATGCCAAGCAAAACGTGTTCTGGGTTTTGCATTTAATTTAAAACTGTAAAAAAGGTTAAAATAGACAAATAAGTTTAAAAAAAGTGAAGGGAATTTATTTCCGGAGCTTTGGAAGTTCTCAGATTTTCGGGAATTATTTACTCAGCTTCGTAGATCTCTCATCATGGTGAGTACTTGCCGTCCTTTTGTTCACCTGTTGCTTCGAGTGCAGAATTTTTGTTTCCATAGTTAAAAGAACGCAATAAACAGAATCTTAAGTATGAATATTCAGAAACAAAAAATGTAATTGTCAGATGTTTATTATGTTGTCTTTAACTTTTTCTATGTTGTATCTGAATATTAATGTTATTTTCATCCTTCAACTTACTAGCGAAATGTACTTTAAACCGTTCTTATTTTCATATTTTTGGTACTTTTATGTATTTCAATTTTTTAAAGTGTTTTTGGAGATTCTAAATGTCTTAAAATTCTTCAGGTTTTTTTATTAACTTTTTGGAGGCGATAATTTATTTTTAATTTACTCCTGATTTTAAGGAATAATGTTTAAATATACAGGGATTTTTGTAGGTATTTAAGGCTTTTCAGCTTGTAAAAATACGTTAAAAACAAAGCGGATAAGTTTGCGAAATCATAAATGTAAACATTGTAAATTTGAGAAAAATTTAGTTTTGTGTTTTTTTTTTAATTACCTTTTTTCAGGTCAATATGAACAATATTTATTAGGTCTTAAAAATTTGTTACAGATAAAAATACATTAGAAAAAAATTATATGTCTATGTAACTTTGATACAAAAATTTTCAAAAAAATAATTAATGTATTTTTTCAAATTTTTAGTATTCAGTTGACTAAATTTGTTTTTGAAATTTGAGGGCTTTGGATTGGAAAAAATACACTTAAAATAAAATTGGCAAGCCTATAAATAATCGAAAAAAAGGAGGGAGCAATTTTTAAAAACAATTATTTTTGTATTTTTTGAAATAAATCTTTTTTTGTATATTTTTACGAGTAAGAAGCAGGTTTTTTAAAATCATTGTCGTATTTTTATAATTTATTTTTTTCTAGTGGACTTACAAAAATTCCAAATTAGGTGTTTAAATATAAGAAAAAATACTGTAAAAAAGAGGCAGGCAGAAAGTTTAAAAAATGATTTTTATATTTTAAAAAAATGTCTATATTTTAAGCGTGAGAAACCATGAGAAGTAAAAAAAATTAAACAATCTAAAAAGAAAATTTAAAAAAAATCAAAAAAGTAGTTTCTATATTCGTGGACTTTTTGCTAGAAAAAGTATATTAGAAAAAATTGACATGTCTAAAGAACCGTAAAAAGGGAGGGAGCAAGTTAAAAAAAAATTTTTTTTGTATTGTTTTACAAGGGAAAAGCCCTTAGAAGTAGAAATTATTATACAAGCAACCTGGAAATAGATAATTCGGAAAAATATGAAAACGAATTTTTGAAAAACCGGCAATCTTTTTTTCTGGTTACATAGACTTAAAAATTTTGTTCCTTTTCTAACTTATGATTTTTCAGATTGATCAGTTTTTTCTAATATATTTTTACCGCTATAAAAGCCTTCAACATCTTTAAAAATTTCCCCTCCTTTCTTTATATTTGAACATTATTTTTTAAAATCGCTTACAGAACGTTAATTAAAAAGTAGCAATAATTTTTAAAAAAAGATTCTTCCGAATCCGATTTTAATTTTTTTCCCCAATGCTATTGTTATTGTAATAACATTTTAACATTTTAAACAAACATGCAAAATCAAATAAGTATAAATAAAAAAATTTAGTAAAAAATAAAATTGTCTTCTCAACCTATTCAAAAAACGCCATTTATGAGAATTTTTTGAACATAATAATCCTACGAAAATTGTGAAAAAGAATCCAATTAGTATTTTTATTTTAATATGATATAATATACAATGATGAACCCAAATGGATTAATATTTTTTGGAATTCAAATTCTTCCATTCTCAATTTTTGTTAATAAAGCAGAGTGAAAATAAGATTTAGAAAAAGCATCAACTCTGAAAGAATAAATAAAAATATGCCTATTATTATTTTACAAATTTTTGAAATATTTTTCCAGAGTGCGCCAAGTTCACCAGTTCGTTCGGACAGGCAAAGAGAAGCTTTAACTTCTCCAGCACCTGATATGTATGAACCATTTCCAGACGAAAGCGATTTATTAGGTGACGAGAATGATTTGCCAAATGAAGAGGATGACGGAGAGGAGCTCTTCGGCGATAACATGGAAAAGTATGTTTCTTTTATTTTAATTTTAATTTGATTTATTTAACTGAAAATCAGAAAAAGGTCACATGTTTTGACAAAAATCTTGGAAAAGTCAAGGAGTTTCTATAAAAGGCACTTTAAATAACTATCAAGGATAATAAATTTAAAATTTAAATTGTTTCACTCCGTTTGTAAAAGATTCTATATTAAAAATGGAATCAGATTAAGATTCTTGTCTTCGAATTATTATCGTTTTTATTACAGAATAGGGGGTTTCGGTAAAGAAATATAATTTCACTTGGAAATATTTCTGAATTTTAATATAATTTTTTTATTACATTTTTCGTTTGGTATTTAATTTTTTTCTTCTTGAAAATTCAAGTACTTGTGTCTAAAAGCTACACACTTTCGTTAAAAATGGATTTTTTTGTTTGGGAAGATTAATAATTTTAATTTAAAATTCATCTCATTTTAAAATGTAACTACTTTGTTGAAAATCGATTTTTGAACTAGTAATTGAAGTATTCCAGTAGAAAATTGAATTATTTTTATGAAAATCATTTTTTTTTTACGAATTGGGGTTTTAAAGGAAAATTCAACTATTATATTTTTGGTTAAAATGTTATCTTTCTTTATGAAAATTAATCTATTTGGTTGAAAATTTATATTTTTTATTTAAAAATTAAACTATTTTTTAATTCATGTAACTTTTGGAAAATGCGTCTTTTTTGTATAAAATTAATCTTCATTGGTTGTAAATTCGACTTTCTGATAGGTTAATTTTTCACCTGAAAATTTAACCGTTCCACTATGAGTTAATAGTTGACCATTTATAATTTAAAATTTAACAACTAGGATGTAAATTTGTCTTTTTAAATTAAAAAATCATTTATTTAATTGAAATCTCACATATTTTGTTTAAAAAATACTTTTTTTTGTGAAAAATCGATTTTTTTATACAAAATGATTTTTTTCTTTTAAAGTTAATCTCATTGTTTAAATTTAATCTTTTTTGCTGAAAATTCAAGTATTCCAATTAAATATTCATCATTTTACTTGAAAATTTATCAGTTTGATTGAAAGTTAATTTTTTCACCTGATAATTTAACCGTTCCATTTTGAATTGAAAATTGACCTTTCCTAATTTAAAATTGAACAATTAGGATTTAAATTGGTCTTTTTTAATTAAAAATTCATTTATTTCGTCGAAATTTTACGTATTTTGTTTTTAAAAATACTAATTTTTTGATAGGAAATCGATTTTTTAAATAGAACATGATTTTTTTCCTTGAAAGTTAATCTCATTGTTTAAAGTTTGTCTTTTCTGTTGAAAATTACAGTATTCCAGTTAAATATTCTTTATTTTAGTTGAAAATTCATCTTTTTAAAATTAATTGTTTTCATTGAAGATTCATTATTTTAATTAAAAATTAATTTCTTTGGTTGAAAAATGATCTATTTGATTGAAAACTTGTTTTCCTTTTGGAAATTGAACTATTTTATTGAAAATATGTTCCTTTTTTGGTTGAAAACAAATTTTTTCTTGAACTAAAAACGAAAATACTATTCCAGTTGAATAATCCGTAATTTCAGTTAAAAATTCATTTTTTTGGTTTTATATAAACATTCATTTTTTTATTAAATATTTAATTATCCTATTAGGTCTTGAAAATGATCTTTTTTTGTTGAACATTTATATTCATAACTTAAAACTTAATTATTTAGGTTTTGGTTGGCAATTTATCTTTTTCAGTAAAAATTTTTTTTTTAAATTTAAAGTCCAACTATTTCAGTTGAAGATTTATTGTTTTAGTTAAAAGCTTTTTTTTTAAGTTCAACTATTTCAGTTAAGGATTTATCATTTTAGTTAAAAATTCATCAGTTAAGATTAAAATTTATTTTTTCTTAACTAAAAATGGAACTATTCGATTTTCTGTTGAATATTGATTTTTTTCCTAGTTTAAAGTTCCAATATTTTGTTGCAAATTTCACTCCTTTGATTGAAAAGTCAACTATTTCGTTAAAATTCATGTTTTTTGGGTAAAATTTGTATTTTTCGGTAAATAATTAATCTTTTTGTTTGATAGTTAATCTTCTTGTTTGGAAAGTATTCTTATTGTTTAAAAATTTATCTTTTTGGTTGAAAATTCAAGTATTTTAGAGGGTGGCCGCTGTACCGGGAAATGGGGAAATTACCAGGAATTTTATGAGACCGGGAAATGGCAGTGAATTTATTTTGTTAACGGGAATTTCCCAAATTCTTAGAGAAAAAAAGTCTGTCCAACATTCTTGGATTTCAACCGGTTTTTAAATAATTATTAAAATTGTGATCTTTTTGAAATATGATATTCAATTTATAATGCGGAATTCGAAAATCTTTCGCTTTAAAAATTTCCATTTTTAATTTTTAAGCGTAGATACGTTTTAATTTAAAGAATTTAAAAATTCAGTATTAAAGATTTAAGAGAATTAAAAATTAGAAGCGTTTAGAATCGAAGATTTTTTCTAACAAAAAAATTTCAGTTAATTGAATATAAATTATTTAATGATTCTTAAAATTGAACTGTACTTTAAGATTTAAAAAGTAAATAATAATTAATTTTACAAGACGACTCGGAATCAGTTTATAATGTTAGTATTTCCAGATTTTAACGTTAAAAAATTCTATTTTTTTTAATTAGAAAGCCTTATTAGTTAAATAAATATAATGGCGCGATTGAAACTTTATAAACTATTTTCAGTTTAAAAATAACTTCAAAATAATATATTTTTAAACAATAGCTTTTATTAAATTTAAAATAATGTTTCTGTCTCAAATATTCCATTTTTAAACCATTCAATTTGAAAATTTTCAATTGAGAAAAAGAAAAACTACTTAAAATTTAGAAATATCTGACTTTAGTCAAAATCAGTGATTATAAATTATATATTCATAACTGAACTACAAAACTATATTTTTAATGTTATAATTTTAATTTTATTATTTAAAAAAATTTATTTATAAGTCAAATTGTTGAATTTTGGTGTATAATTAACAAACGCCTATTATTCTTAGAAAAAATTCGTGTAAGTTGAAGAAATATTTAGAAGTTTTGAAAAAATTAAAAATTTGAATTGATTTTAAATAATTCAAACGCAGTTTCTACGTGTACCGATAAAACTCTTCTATTTGTACAAAAAAGTTGGTGCAAATAGAAAAAAAAATTGAAAAAAAAAATGATTGTTTATTTCGAAAAATTTATTTGAAGATAATATTTAATAAGATTTCGAAAGATCTACAAAATTATTAACAATGAATTTCGAGAATTTTCAGTGAATTTTTCAAATTTGAGGGATTTAAAAAATTGTGTAGATAAAATTTGAATAATTTTAAATTAATTAAAAAATTGACAAAAATGACAAACACCATGTAAATTTTTGAATATTTTAAATTAAAATGGTAAATTATTGTAAGGATTTTTGAACTATATAATATAAGAATAACTTTTAATTGAGGAAGTGTTCAATTTATTTAAAAAAATTCAGTCGTTCTATTTTTAATGTTTCTAGTTTAAAATTCTTATGATATATATTTTTTCTTAATTTAATGCATTGATTGATACTTCAATTTGCAACTTAGTTTTTATTACTTCAAACGGAAACATTTTTGACTTTAGAGTTCGATTTTTTTTATATCATTGAACGTGAAAAATATTTGTGAACCGGGAAATGACCGGTAATTTTTTTCTTTCATTAAAACGGCCACTCTTATTCCAGTTAAATATTCATAATTTTTGCTCTCAACGGCAAATATGAATATATGTTAATTTTTAGTTGACGGGAAATTGAAAAACTTGACGAGGAAAAACTGGAAAATGACCGAGAATTTTAAATTGTCCTCCGAATCATCGCCACCCTGTTTATTGAAATAAGTAAATTCAAAGCTTTTAAACTTAAATCTTAATAAATTACCTTTTATTTTTTTTCCAAAAGCGATTATCGTCCCATGTCAGCCCTCGATCGCTACGATCCAAATCAATTGGATGACGATGATTATTCTGAATTATCGCAAGCAGATCGCGCAGCAGCGGAAAATGAAATGCGCAAAAGAGACCGAGCTGCTGGAATCGTGAGGGACGACCGAGATCTTCTTTATGGTGAGCTTTACTTTTTGTTAAATATTCTAGAAGTTTTTTTTAGATTATTTCTTTTTCATTACAGAAAATTTTTTCTCTGTTTTTAAAATTATTTTAATTGATCAAGGTTTAAAGTTCAATTTTTCACCTGGAAAACCTAAAAGTTCCAGGAAATTTAGTTTTACAGGGAAAAGCCGGGGCATTTATTTTAAACGGGGATTTGTTTTTCGAAAGGTTGCTTAACTTTTTTTAAATTGCAATATAAATTTGAATTACAATGATTTTTCATTTGTAAAAGTAGATTTATATTACCGTATTGAACAATTGCGTTGAAAATTCTTCCTTTTTTTTTGACATAGATTTTTGAAAGAAAAGTTTAACTATTCTATTTGTTTTTTTGTTGCTTTTTTTTTGTAAATTGATCGTTTTTAGTTGAAAATTTAATTTCTTGGTTCAAAATTCATGTATTTTGTTAAAAATTCGTTCTTTAATGGTATAAAATTAATCTTCTAATGTGAGCAATCAAATTTTTGCTAGCAAATTCAAGTGTCTTTTTTTAAATTTAATTTAACAGTTTTTGATTAAAAATTACAGTCTTTTTTGGTAACGATATCAACTACTACAATTAATTGACAATTCATTTTTATTACTGAAAAATTAAATATTCAAATTAAAACTATTTTGTTGATTTCTTTTCATTTCAGATTATTTTTTTTTAACTGAAAATGCAACTTGAATATTTCATAAGTTTAGTTGAAAATTCATCTCGATATGGTTGAATAATAATTTTTGAACTAAAAATTTGTTAACTAAAAAGTGAACGATTCAACCTTTGGTTGAAAAATTATCTATTTCAGTTGAAATTTTATGTTTTTTTATTAAATATTTAATAATTATAGATAAAGATTAATCATTCCAATTGTAATTTTATCTTTTTTTATTAAAAATTAAACTATCCCAGTTGAAGATTTCTCATTTCAGTTAAAACTTCACTACCTTATTTTGAAAATATAACTATTTTTTTTATTTGTTTTTTTAACTGAAAATGTAACTACTTTAATTCAATATTCCATCCATTTATTTAAAAATTTGTCTCTTTGGTTGAAAAAGTCTCTTTTTTAGTTGGAAAGTCGTCTGTTTTGGTAGAAAATAAGCTTCTTTGTTGAAAACTAATCTTTTTTATTTAATATTCAACTATTCCAGTTGAAGGTTTATCTTTTAAACTGAAAATTTTACTTTTGAAATTAAATATTTTATAATTTTATTCAGAAATTCACCTTTTTTGTTTAATATTAACTTTTTTAAATTGAAAATTTATCTATTCAATTTTTGGTTGAAAATGTGACTTTTTTAGTTAATATTTTTTGTATTTGATTGAAAATGCATCTTTTTGGTAGAAAGTAATATTTTATGTTGAAAATTCATTTTTTGGATTTAATATTTAACTATTTCAGTTGAAGATTCATCATTTTATTTGAAGTTTCATCAGTTTGGTTAAAAATTGATCTTTTTAGTTGAAATTCAACTATTTGGTTGAAAATTCAAGTTTTGTTATAATTGATGTATTTTGTTAGGAAATATTTTTTTTACATAAAATTTATCTTGGTCTTCGAAAATTCATCTTTTTGATTGAAAATCTAAGTATTCCAATTAAATAGTCATTGTTTTAGCTAAAAATTAACCTTTTGGTTGAAATTTAAATTCTTTTTTCAAAAATTCATCTTTTTATTTTTTTTTAAAATCTGTTCCAGTTGAATATTTCTTCATTTTAGTTAAAAATTCCATCCCTTTGGGATCAAAATTTTGGTTGATAATTAATTTTTTTAACTAAAAATTGATCTATTCCATTTTGGGTTGAAAACTGATATTTTTCAGTTAAAAATTCAATTATTATATTCGAAAATTTAGGAATTTAAAGCGTTTTAAATTGAATTTAATATAGTACTATGAAAAATTATACCTGGAAAAATCTGAGATATCTTTTTTTAATATTAAATACTAAACATGCATTGAATTTTAATTACCGGTGAAATAATGAAAATATGTTTTTAATTACTCATCAAATTCATGGACTTTAGCAACAAATTAAAAAATTGAATTATTATTTGTTATTACATATTAATACCTTCAAATATTAGCTTTTAATTTATAAAATAAAAAACTGTAATTATAATTTAATTTAAGGGATTTTGGGATAGATATCTATAATTTTGATTTTCGAAAGGGAAATTTTCGAAAATAATTTATTATAAATCTGACTTTAAACAAGGCTATTTTTAAAAGCATAATAATTTTGACTTTATTTAGAGAATTTTCAAAAAAAAAAAAAAAAAAAAACATTCAGATCTGGAAGACTTGCAATAGTCAATTTGCCAAAAGAATGAAAATTCCGAGTTAGGGAAAGGAAATTTCAAAATGAAATATAATTTCCAGACCAGGAATAATTTAAAATTATCCGTCTGGTATCCAAAATTGAAATTTATTTTGAAGAATGTTCTAATTTCAGAGGACAGCGATGACGAGTTGATGCCAGCGCATAAACGGCGAATGGCCGAAAAAGCGGCTACGGGCGAACTCGAAGATACAGAGGTCAATTTCTTTCTTATCAATAAAAACTTGAATTATTTTGTTATAAAAAGAAAATTTGTTATATTTAAAAATTAATTTATTGTAGATGGTCGAGTCGATCGAGAATCTGGAAGACACTAAAGGTCACACGGTGAAAGAATGGGTCACAATGTTGGGACCACGTACCGAAATAGCGAATCGTTTTAAGAATTTCCTCAGGACTCATGCGAACGCGAAAGGACAACAAATGTACAAAGAACGAATCAATCACATGTGTCAGAGTAATCAGGTAACTTTTGACATTTATTTTCAAAATTTAATTCAGAATTTGGAATAGATTTTAATAATTTAAAAGGAATTCCAAAGGATTTGACAGGTTTAAGGGTATTCTTAATAATTCTCAGAAATTTACAAGAACTTTAAAAAAAATTCGAAGGATTTTTAAAGATTTCAAAGAATTGGTAATAGGTTTCAATAAATTTTAAAATATTTCAAAGGATTTTAAATATTTTATACTATTTTCAAAGATTCTAAGGAATTCGCAATTTATTTCAGTAATCTAATGCGTTTTCAAAGGATTTGAAATATTTTCGGGTATTTTTAAATATTACAAGCCATTTTGAAAAGTTTGAAAAAAATGCAAGGGATTTTAAAAGATTTGAAATATGATGTGTATTTTAGAAGAATTGAAGGAATTTTGAATAGATTTCTATTAATTTAAAGTAATTCCGAAGGATTTAAAAAATTTTAGGGTATTTAAAAAAAATCTAAGGCATTTTCAAGTGTTTTAAAATGTTTCACAAGATTTCAAAAGATTTCAAAGCATTAAAAATATTTTAGGGTATTTTGAAAGAGTCTAATGAATTGTTAGAAATTTTAATAATTTCAAGGCGTTCCCAAGGATTTTAAAGATTTTAGGTATTTTCAAAACTTCCAAGGCATTTTCAAAAGTTTTAAAAAAATTTCAATAGCTTAAAAAAATTAAGCGTATTTTAAAAAATTTCAAAAAATTGTTAATAGATTTTAATTATTTGAATGATTTCAAAGGATTTTAAATATTTTATGGTATTTTTAAATATTGCAAACAATTGTTAATAGGTTTCAATAATTTGAAGGTGTTTCAAAGTATTATAAAGATTTTAAGGTATTTTAATACTTTCAATGTTTTTTAAGAGCTTTAAAAGTTCCAAGGGAATTCAAAGAATTTTAATATTTTATGGTATTTTAAAATATTCTAAGGAATTTTCAATTGATTTCAGTAATTTAAGGCGTTTTCAGAGGATTTGAAATATTTTCGGGTATTTTTAAAGATTACAAGCCATTTTCAAAAGTTTGAAAAAAATTGCAAGGAATTTTCAAAGACTAAAAATATTCTGTGTATTTTAGAAGGATTGAAGGAATTTTGAATAGACTTCAATATTTTAAAAAAATTTCAAAGGATTAAAAAAATTTTTGGGTATTTTTGAAAATTCCAAGGAATTTTCAGTCATTTTTAAATGTTTCACATGATTTCGAAAGATTGCAAAGCATTAGAAATATTTTAGGGTATTTTGAAAGATTCTAATGAATTGTTAGAAATTTTAATAATTAAAAGGTGTTTCAAAGGATTTTAAATATTTTAAGGTATTTTCAAAACTTCCAAGGCATTTTAAAAAGTTTTAAGAAGTTTCAATAGATTACAAAAAATTAAGCGTATTTTAAAAAATTTCAAAAAATTTTTAATAGATTTTAATTATTTGAATGATGTCAAAGGATTTTAAATATTTTATGGTATTTTAAAATATTGCAAACAATTGTTAATAGGTTTTAATAATTTGAAAGTGTTCCAAAGTATTTGGAAGATTTTAAGGTATTTTTTAAAACTTTCAAGGTTTTTTAAGAGCTTTAAAAGTTTCAAGGGATTTCAAAAGATTTCAAAAAATTTTAATATTTTATGGTATTTTAAAATATTCTAAGGAATTTTCAATTGATTTCAGTAATTTAAGGCGTTTTCAGAGGATTTGAAATATTTTCGGGTATTTTTAAAGATTACAAGCCATTTTCAAAAGTTTGAAAAAAATTGCAAGGAATTTTCAAAGACTAAAAATATTCTGTGTATTTTAGAAGAGTTGAAGGAATTTTGGTTAGTCTTCAATAATTCAAAAAAATTCCGAAGGATTAAAACAAATTTAGGGTATTTTTGAAAATTCCAAGGCATTTTCAAGAGCTTCAATATGTTTCATGTGATTTCGAAAGATTTCAAAGGATTAAAAATAATTTAGGGTAATTCGAAACATTCCGATGAATTGTTAGAAATTTTATTAATTTATAGGTGTTTCAAAGGATTTTAAAGATTTTAAGGTATTTTAGAAGATTGCAAACAATTGTTAATAGGTTTTAATAATTTGAAGGTGTTCCAAAGTATTTCGAAGATTTTAAGGTATTTTTAAAACTTTCAAAGTTTTTTTAAGAGCCTTAAAAGTTTCAAGGGATTTCAAAATATTTCAAAGGGTTTTAAATATGTTATAGTATTTTAAAAGATTGTAAGGAATTTGCAATTTATTTCATTAATTTAATGGGTTTGCCAAGGGTTTGAAATACTTTAGGGTATTTTTAAAGATTACAAGCCATTTTCAAAAGTTTTAAAAAGTTTCAATAGATTAAAAAAAATTAGGCGAATTTTAAAAAATGTCAAGAAATTATTAATAGATTTCAATTATTTGAAGGATTTCAAAGGATTTTAAATATTTTATGGCATTTTCAAAGATTCCAAAGATTTTGCGCTTTATTCCAGTCATTTAATGTAATTTCAAAAGATTAAAAAATTTTAAGAGTTATTTTAAAAGATTTCAAATAATGTAGCTTCTTTTAAAAGATTTCATGAAATTTCTAATAGATTTTAATAATTTAAAGGATCTCAAAAATTTTCAAATCAATTAAAGAGATTTCATAGGATTTTAAATATTTTATGGTATTTTAAAAGTTTACAAGCCATTTTCATAAGCTTTACAAAATTGCCAGGGATTTTAATAGATTGTTTGTAAAGGATTTTTAAAGATTTGTTGAATTCGAAAGTCTTTAATTTAAAAGAAATGCCGTTTTAAAGACTTAAATAAATAAAAATTAGAAGCGTTTGAAGTCGAGAATTTTGAATTTAAAAAAATGTTGGTTGATCAACTGAGAATATAAATTTTAATCGATTTTAAAACTGATCTGTACATTGATGATTAACAAGTTAATAATAATAAAATTGATTTTCCAAGACGATGTGGAATCAGTATTTTCAATTTGAAAATAACTTCAAAATAATATATTCATAATTATTAATTATTTTATTTATTAATTTTTTAATTGAGAAAAAGTTCAATTGCTTAATATTCAGAAATGTTTGATTGCTCAAACAAATATTCGAAACTAAAAAAAAAACTTTGAACCTTACAATTTTAATTTTCGCATTTGAAAACTTTGAATTTGTAAGTAAAATTGTGCAATTTGATTGTATAAATAAATGTTGAACACTTATTATTCCTACAAAAATTTTAGAATGGCCTAATTAAAAAAAATGGAATTTTCGTTTTTACAGATTTCCAACAAAAAATGTAGAAGTTTTGTAAGAATTGTAAAAGACTTCAAAATAAAAATAAAGAAATTTTCTTTAGATTTCCAGGAAAATTAAAAATGATTTTTTTTTATTTTGAAAAATTAATTTTAGGAGAATATTTAAAAAATTTTCCAAAATTGTCAAAAATGAATCTGGAATATTTTAAAGAAGTATTTTTTATTTTGGAGGGTTTTTTTAAAATATAAAAAAGGTTTTATAACAAATTTTAAATAATCTTAAAAATGCTTTGAAGGTCGAAATAATTTTTAAAGATAATTTAAGTTTGAAAGCTTTTTAAGAATTTTAAAACAATTTAAAATTAAAATAATTTAAATTCTAATATAAGAAGAAGCGCTCAGTTGATAAAAAAAATGTCATCGCTAAATTTTTAATGTTTCCAGCTTAAGATTACCTAAAATTTTTTGCAGCTTAGTTTTTATTGCTTGAAATGGAAAATTTTTTAGCTTCAGACAGTTTAGAGTTCAAATTTTTTTATTTCATTGACCGTGAAAAATGTTTGCGAACCGGGAAATGACCAGAAGTTTTTTTTTGTTCGATCGATTTTTGCTCATATTTTTAGGTATTTATTTAATCATAAGCTCTCTTTTTGCATTTTTATGAATTTCATCGAATTCTTTTTCATCTCACTTTAATTCCTCTAAATTGACTCTAATTTTTTGGATTAAAACATTTTTTTCAATTGATTAAAATTTTGTTGAATTTATTTTGTTGGTGAAAAGTCAGGGAATTTTCAAAAATAAAGCTTTGCGACCACTCTGTATTTTGTGTGTTTTATTGATTATTTATTTTTCATCAATACAAAATATACCATTTTTTAGTCGAGCTTCGTCGTCGAGTTTCCAATTCTTGCTAGTAAGGAACAAGTCTTGGCCTATTTTCTACCGGAAGCTCCTTTCCAAATGCTGCAGATTTTTGACGAAGTCGCGAAAGATTTGGTATTAACGATCTTCCCAAGTTACGAGAGAGTCACGACAGAAATTCATGTCAGGATTTCAGAACTCCCTCTCATCGAAGAACTGCGTACTTTTAGGTCTGTTTTAATTTGAAAACTTTTTTTTTTATAAAATTTGAGATGCAATTTTCAGATATCACAATCTATTCTATATTTTCCACTTTTCCCCCCTTTTCAAGAATTATTTTTTTGTCCTCTTTTTCAAAAAACTTTACCTTTTTCTCGTTTTTATGTATTCTTTAAATGCGAACTGTATTATTAGAACCCAAAAAGAAAATCCAACTGTTTTTCGTTGAAAGTTAATTTTATTTAATTGGAAAAAAATCACTATTTTTTTTTGCTTCAGAGTTCATCTCTTTTTGATAGAAACTCAATTATTTTTTTATATTTTGTCGAAAATTCAACTAGATGAATCAATTTATTGGTTGCAGATTTAATTATTTTGTTGAAACTTCTTTCTTTTTTTTTGTGAAAATTAATTTTCTTAACTGAAAATAGAACTATTCAATGTTTTGCTAAATTGATCGGTTTTAGATGAAAATTCAATTATTGTATTTTTTTATTTGTTAAAAATGACTGAAAATTAAGTTTTTGAATGACAATTTAATTATTATCTTTTTTGTTTAAAATTCATGGATTTTTGTTATAGATTTATATTAATTGGTTGAAAACTCGCTTTTTTGGTTTATTAAAAACTGTATTTTTGGAACTAAAAGATCAAATATTTCATTTTTGATTTAAAATAAATTTTGTTAGTGAATAATTAATCTTTTTGGTTGATACATCATCTAATTTTTGAAAATTATTCTTTTTTTTTTGCTGAAAATTAATTTTTTAACTAAAAATTTACCCACTTCATTTTTTTCTAAAAATTTATTTATTTTCCTAAAGTTTAACATTATTGGTTGAAGATTTGCCTATTTCTTTGAAAGTTCGTTTTTTTTCAGGTTTGAAAATTAATTTTCCTAAGTGAAAATAGTACTACTGATTTTTTGGCTGAAAATGGACCATTTTTAGTTGAAAATTCAATTATTATTCATTTTTTCGTTTAAACTTCATCTTTTTTTGGTGCAAAATTCAACTACTTTGTTCAAAGTGAATTTTTTGTTAATAATGTACGTTCGTATAAATATAATTATTTGCAGCTATAAATTAGTATTTGTTGGTAGAAAATTAATTTTTTTGCTTTAAAATTCTGTTTGGTAAAAATTCATCTATTTTGTTAAAAAATCTTTGTTTTCGCACAAAATAAAATTTTTAATTCATATTTTAACTTCCTTTTTTACGGAAAATTCATTTATTTGATCAAAGATTCATATTATTGCTTAAAATTTTAACTATTTTTTTTAAATATCGTTTTTTTATTATTGTTTGAAAACAAAAAATTTAACTTTCTTTTTTCGTTAAAAATTAATTTTTATTAAGTAATAAACTATTTGGTTAGAATTTTGTTGGTGAAAGCTTTAAATTAAAATTTTAAATTGATTAATAAATTTTGAATAATAA